>LOJH01057203.1:0-11587 GCA_001685095.1 Ellobius talpinus | reverse complement strand
GGGAGAGAGGGAGGGAGGGAGGGAGGGAGGAGAGGGATAGGTGTGTATGAGGAGGGCATGTGGCAGTCAGAGGGCATCTCCGCGGAACTGGTGTCTCTCCTGCCTTACGTGAGTTCCAGCAACTGAACTCAGGTTGTCAGGCTCTCATTGGGTGGCTCGGCCCTTTACCAATTGAATCATCTTGCTAGCATGATGATATGCTTTTAATAAGAAGATTTGAGTTAGATTTTCTTTTTTGAGTTAAATTCAGAATTCTAAATGTACAATTGAGTTTTGCCTTTACATTTCATTACATGTCATTCTAATGGCACAAGCAATCTTTACTTTTTATTTTTTGAGCAGGGTCTCACTGTATAGCTCCATCTGGAGTTTGAACTCGGCCTCAATCCTTCTGCCTCCACCTCCAGAGAGGTGGAACTCTAGGCACAGATCACCCCATGCTTTGGCTGTCTGGCTGTAATGTCCATCTTGGTGATAGTACTCAGCAATATAAAAATACTAACATATACTACCTGTGAGATTTCTTGGATGAAGGAGGACGGTGGTTGTAGTGATGGTGACAGGGCTGTTTGCAGGGGACAAGGGGAAATTTCCTTCACGTTATGAAGGTTCACTGCCATGAACTGACGACAGACTGAGACAAGAACACAGAAATGCATTAATATGTGGTATGGGTTGGATGTGAAATGACCCTCAAAACTCATTTTGATGGCCTTGTCATCAATGCAGTGTTGGGATGAGACTGAATTATGTTTGCCCTGACTTAATTAGTAGATTAATTAATTGATGGATTTATAATATGATAGTGTTCTTTAGAGGCAGTGGAAAGTAGGAGGGGAGGTGTCGCTTGAAGAAGTCACTAAAAGTGTATCCCTGAAGGATGTAGCTTGCCCTTGATGTGAGCAGCTATTCTGCCTCTACCCACTGTCCATGAAGTTTCTGCCTTGCCATGGGCCTGACCACTTACACTTTTGAAAACGTGAGCCAAAGCAAACCCTCTTTTAAGTTACTTCCTCGGGTATTTTCTCATAGCAGTGACATGTAATGTGCACAGCATGAACAGGGAAAGAAAACACAGCATGCATAGGGTAACATCCAACAGCAGCTCTTCTGTGGCATTTGAATGTAATTGCCCCCATAATCTCATAGGGAGTGGCACCTTTAGGAAGTATGGCTTTGTTGGAATGGGTATGGCCTTTGTTGGAGGTAGTGTGTAGGGGTAGGCTTTGAAGTTTCCTATGCTCAGAATACTGCCCAGTGTCTCAGTCAACTTCCTGTTGCCTGCAAGATGGACTCTCAGCCCAGCACCAAGTCTGTCTGTCTGCCTCCATGCTTCCCACCATGATGATAATGGACTGAACCTCCAAACTGTAAGCCAGCCACTTTCAATGAAGTTTTTTTTTTCATGAGTTGTTATGGTCATAATGTCTCTTCACAGCAATAGAAACCCAAACTAAGACAGCTTCCCTGCAGGGTCCAGACTCCTGAGAGGAACAGATGCTTGGATGGGGGAGAATTTGGCGTGTCTTGGAAGTGGCTGAGGGCAAGTCATAGGAAGGACACAGACACAGGTCGCCTTAGGAGACAAAATCTCTCAGGCTAACTCTGAGAGTTGTCCTCATATAAATTAAAACCATCCCACTGGCCTGTCTTGGGCCCATTGACCCAGACCCAAACCAATGGTCTTGTCTTTTTTTTGCTTGATGAACAGCAATTCCATTCTTCTGAGAGAGAGTTGCCAGAAGGTCTCCCTCCCACCTATGGAAGAGTGAAAGGATTTGGAGACGGGCGGGGGAGATGCCAGAGAGAAACTTGGGGGTGCTCTCCATTAGTTCCTACACCGTTTCATGAGCCCTAACAGTGGCATGAGTCAGAGGACTGTGCTGCAGAGACATGGCCTGACTCTGACAGAACCGCTGAGTCAGAAAGCTGCGCTCCTGGATGCTCAACCTCACTATGAATAAATCCATTCCAAGTCTAGTTCCTTCCTTATGCTCTCATGTGCCAAATTTTCTCCCCACCCTAAGCTCGTTTGCATCTTCCCCTTCTTTGTCTGTCTGCCCCTTCTCCCATCGTCCGCTTATTTTCTCCCATCATTTGGGAACCTTTGCTGAAGGCCTCTGCTGTGCCAGGCACTGGGCTGTGAGCAGGTCAAACAAGCTAAAATTCACAATCTCTGCCCCCAGGAGCTTCTTAATGTCCATTAGAAGGGACAGCATTAAAAGGGACAAGGAACAAAACCAGTGATTAGATACAGTAATAACTGTTCTGCGTTCTTGTTCCCTTTCCATGTGGGTCCTTGAGGGGCAACAAGTCACTTGGCCTTCAATTTCATGCCTTGAATATCATTATAAGTTCAACTGGTAAAAATAGCTGGAGTTAAATCCTTTTAGGTTTTTTGTTTGTTTGTTTTTGTATCAGGGAAATAATCCTTTGAGATTCTTGCCCCTGAATGGTGACATTCAGAGACCACTCCCATGGGGACCCTTAAGTGAGTTTTAGGGTCAGGAAAATGAAAATGTGGTGACAGTGACATTGTCCTCACCAAGGATTTGAAGCTGAGAAAATGGTTTGTGATATGCCAGAGGGCAGCAATCTATCATAACACACGATTACAAGTACACGGTTTAAAAATAAGACTACCAAATGCACTTGTCCCAGGTTGTCCCTGGGTGCACTCGTTGATGCTGAGCCATGTGATGGGAGCACCATGCCATGTCCCCTGCCTGGAGACTAGAGATGCCCATTGATGCCCTTGCAGACTTGGCGGGGCTGGGGACTGCAGCGAGAGAAGCTGTGCCTTTCCCGGAGGTCCACACATGTCCGTCCATCCCGCCCAACGGTCCTCATTGGTGGTGTCTACTTCCTGATGGAGATGGATAACTTTTCTTTCTCCAAGTCACTGTGGCACTTTATACCAGGCTTGGATTTATGGTTGCTTTAAAAAAAAAAACTTCTCAAAAGTATTTAGATTAAACTTGGCACCTTTCATTGCCTTGAGGGAAGAATTCGAGATTGGTCCCATTGTGTACTGATCTGAACTGTAGCAAATGCTCAACCGTCAGTTTAACTCCAGGCCTCGGGAGAGTTCAAGCTTCAACACCAGACAGATGGAGTTGAATTTCCAGATACTGGCCATGAAATCTTGGGAAAGGCACGAACCTTCTCAAAAGTCAGCCAACCAACCTATAAAACAGGAACACCTTCTCAGGATAGGGAGACACCAGACAACCTGTGAGTTGCTTGGCTTTTGATAGCTTTCCCATAAGTAATGTTTTTATTCTTTGGGCTGCTGTTGAGCAATTAAATGAATGGTCAGTATAGCTGTCATCACCTTAAAAGCCATCTTAAAAATGGGTTGCAAGGGCTAGGAGAGTAACTATCCCCTAATGTGTGGGAACTTGGGTCCATCATTAACACAGCAAAAATGAAAACCAATTTCAGAGGTTTTAATGTACAATTTCTGTCATCTCAGTCTACCTTAGGGACTGTAGATGGGCTGGGCTTGTTGCTAGTGCCCAGCAAAACCACTGACGGAGCAAGAGGGCAGTGTGACTGGTCCAGGTCATGAAACCTCAGCGGAAGTTAGGAATGATGCAGAGAAGTTGGACTGAGGCAGGCGTCGGCAAAGATGCTGCCTTAGGAGAGTTCACAAGCCATGAGCTTGCTTTGTCAAGTTCTCAGTATCTGTATTCTATTCTGCAATAAAAAGTTACTATTTTGTAGCAATGAGGTAGCAATCAGAAAACCAAGATAAGTGAAGTCTAAGTGTGAATAGAATGTAGCAGTTTAGGGCTGATTTGACTCCTGGGCCTGCAGGGTCCTCTAATCAGAGCAGGCAGAAGGGAAGACTGGTTGCCGGCCAGGTAGCTTGGATACAGGCTGCCCCGACTGTGAGCCCTACTGAATGTGCTTCCCTAATGTGTGTCTTTTTGATGGAAGGACCATTTCAAGTTGAGAAACAGCAGACAGAGAAGAAAAAGCAAACTACTTTGCTCATTTTAGCTTAAAAGAGGACATGCATGGCCAATTGGGAAGGCGTCTCCAATGGACTCTCAGCATCCTAGAGCACAGAGGGACTCCATGATAAACCTTGCTGAACAACCCTTATCTTCCACGGCTTTCTCTGAACATTTTCCTTCTTACAATTTCCTGAGCCCAGAAATCGTTCCTTTCTCTTTATCTTGTTGAAACTGTGCAGTTATTATCTTTTGTTGAGATGTGTGCAAGTTCTCTGGACAATGTCTTTCTCTGGCTCTTTCTCTTCTTAATGTATAAAAACACCTCCATATGCATCTAAAATATCAAAGTGCAATTAAAATTTTAAGATGGAAATCTTCCAGTTCTCAGTCTGAATGACAGGGCCCAGCTGTTGAACTGGCTGGGACTGGCAGAGGGAAGGGTTTTGTTTTCTCTCCCCTGTGCTTGTCATTGTTCTTCTGGCTGCTCCTCAGTTGGCACTGGTCCAACTCTGACGTGTCCACAGCAGGAGCCATCTTTCAGAGACAGGCCTTGCTAATACACCTGAAGGATTCGAAGCCAGTGCGCCACAGGCAAACCTATGTACTCACGTTTATCGTGGTACTATTTGTAGCAGCCAAGTTATTGTGGCAACCTAGAAGTCCATTGAGAGACGAATGGATAATTACAATGTGGTGTATGTACATAATCAAGTTTTGTTTACTCATACAAAGAATGAAATTCTGTCATTTGCAGGAAAATTAATAGAAGTGGGGATTATCTTGTCAAGAGAAATAAGCCAGACTCAGGAAGACCAATGCTACATTGTCTCTCCTGAACAGAATGTAACACGTGTATACACATGTCTGAAAGTCTATGATATAGTGATATAAAGTGTCATAATATATAGCCTCTTGCTTTGTACAATGGCACCTGGTAATACTTTTAAAAGTTATGTAAGGAAAGGCCTTGGTGCTTTATGTGTCACGTTTACTTCCAGCTCTTGGGTTCTGCCTCTAGGATCCTGGGCTAATTTGCCCTTGACTCCAGGTAGCCCCAGATGGCCCTCAGCCACGCAGTTGCTCTTGGCTGCATGCTTTTCTTCATGGTCTCCACCTTTCCTCTTACTAACTGGATCTTGAGGCTGATATTTTGGTGATTTTCAACACTGGCTCTGAGCTGTGGGGGGAAGCCTGCTTTTCTCATGGGTGCATTTGCTTTCTCATCTATTCTCAGACAGATGACCAAAAAGCAAGCTCGCCACGAGTCAGGATCAATCTCGGGGGGTTGACGCAAAGCACTCCAGCGATGTCCTTCATAGCTATCAATCCACTGACACTGGAGTATTGGGGCAGGGCACTCAGAAACAAGGGAAGCAAAGCAGCTCTCTTAATCACAGACAGGCAGCTGAGGACCCTAGAAACCTGGGACCAGGATGAGCTGGTCACTCAAGGCTCAGGAAAGTTGCCCATGGCAGAAGGAGTCTTGTCTGCATATCCCTCACCTGCATTTAGTTCTACACAGGGTTTTTACAATGAGGGCTCGCGGGAGTGGCTGGCTAAGCACTCCATAATGGTCCTAGGAGGACTGTCAGAGCCTAGACTGTTGCTGGTATCCTGCTCATGTGTGTACGTGGAACCCCAAAGAGCCAGTGTTCTGAAACACGTGTTTAAAATGTAAAGACGCACAGGTCCCTTTTAACCCTTCTTGTCGCACTGCCAGTGAACAAGGAGTGTGACACGGGGATGGGGGTCTCTGCTCTTCACCCACCTTGACTCAGTTCATGCTCACTCCACAGGACCAGCTACTCGTTGTATTCTACTTCTTGGAACTCATTTTTCTTTACCAGAAATCACCCCCTTTTAGCATTCTTCTTTATAATTCACGATGATCTTTCCGTGTTTACAGCCAGCTGACTACTGTAGGCCACCGTGTAATGGTTGCCTCCAATGTTGCTCCTGCACCATTAAACACTGCTGACTGTGTGCTCTGTGATCGGAATTCCAGAGATACAAACTTGAGCAGCTTCTGGCCTGTCCTTGAGAAAGCTGGAGGGAAGGGAGATGCTGTCTCTCAAAAGCTATGGATAATATGACTTGAGAGGCGGTTCAGAGGTGGAGGGCAGTTGCTCTTGCAAATGACCTGGCTTCAGTCCCAGGACCCAGTTGGTGGTTCACAATCATACTTAACTCCGGTTCCAGGGGATCCAGTGACCTCTTCTAACCTTTACGGGGCCATGCAGATGAAACACATAAAATAAGATACATCTGAAAAATATATTTTAATAAAAGCTTAAAAGCTATAGATAAGATTTAGAGGGGACAGAAAAGAGGGTGTCTATTCTCTCCTGGGATGGAGGTGACTGAGAGAGACGAGAGAAAGTGATTCCATCGGTCACAAAGCCTCCTTCCTTAGCAGTAGCCTCTGCACACATGTGTACCATTAGCCTTTTGGGTCTTTATCTCTACTTGAAAAGGTTGCTGCAGGGGACGGCTGTGACCCACATGCGTCCGTCTACAGATTGACCGAAACAGAATCCCACACCAGCAAATGAAAACTGGGTTTCTGATCTACATGTGTGAACCCAGGGATCATACATGGGGAATTTATCCCTGGGGATCATCCCTGGGGAACTCATACACTGCCAGGCAAGGGACTGCTGGGTGCAGGCTAATTCTCAAACTGAAGTTTGCATGGTGTCGCCTGGGGTCTTGTGGTGTGGGCATGGCTGGGCCCCACCACCGGGGGCTCTGGCTTACGTGATCTTTTTCAGTGGAGGACAGAGAACTGTGTTCTAACAGTTCTGTGACTATACTTCGGAAACTACTTGTATCTGCTAAGATCGCCGTTTCTTGGCCCCTCTGGGGAGCACAGTGTTCCATACATGTGATGTAGCCAGACCATGGAAACTTGTCGCTTCAATGAGGGCCTCTGCTTCCTCCAATCTTGAAAGCACTTACTTCTGGAAAGCCCTTTCCTTCAGATGCTTTCTTGTCCCGAGGGAGCTGAACACCATCAGCTCTTTCTTGCTGACTCAGGACCACTGGAGTGAGCATCCATTATGGTTGTTCTCAGAAATGCACATGGGGTCATATTTAAGCCATCTGACTCCAAGGAGTCTGAGACTGTGCCAGCCAGCCCAGACTGCCGTCATAACAAACCAGGGCAGGCCTGGAGCCAGAGTGGGGTGTGTGTGCCCTTCTGTTCTTTGGCAAGTACTGGTCTTGTGATTGTGTGCTTATGAAAAGGCTTTGGGGGAGTGCCAGGGAGGGACCTGAGGGGGTTGGGCTCTGGAAAGAGCTTAAGACAGTGGCCATTTACCTCAGTAGAGACATTCCAATGTTTCCACAACAGTAAGGCTGTACTACCCATTAGCTTACTGTTCGTATAACAAAACACCTAAGATAATCAGGTTATAAAGAGGAAAGGTTCATGTAGGCACATAGCTTTGAAAGTTTCAGTTCATGACTGATTGGTTCTGTTGATTTGAGGCTGGGACAAAGTGGCACCTTATGGTGGGGAGTGTGTGGTGGAACAAAGCTTAGGGTGACTGGGAAGTGGCCAGTGTCTCACAGTATCCTCCAAGGGGACAGACATTTTTCAACAACCTAAAATCTCTTACCAGGCCCCATTTCTAAGAGTGCCTGTCACTTCTCAAGACAGAGTCCAGGCCACAAACACATGAGCCTTTAGGGGACATTTCAGATCCACACTATAGTGAGGCAGTGGTGTCAAGCTTCAGTGCCCGTCAGTTTGGTGATGTCCTATTGAATGACAGGTTTGGGTTTCATGTTTTTTCTTTCTTGCTATCAGGTCCTCATTCATAGTTACCTTTTATTATCCACCGTCAGGCCAACTGGGTTCATACCAAGATGAACCAGGCTGCCCGGCTGGAAGGGATGTGTGTCCTTGGCTTTCCTGAGACTTTGGATTCTCTTGGTAAAATCTAAATGTCTTTGTGGTTGTTTGCATAAAAATGGTCCCTATAGGATCATATTGAATACTTGGTTCCCAGTTGGTGGCCTGTTTAGGAATGTGTCATGTGTCCTGGAGGAGGAGGTGTGTCACTGGGTGTGAGCTTAAGGTTTCTAAAGTTCGTGCCAAGGACTAGTCCCAATCTCTGCTTCATGCCCATGGATAAGATGTAAGTTCTCAGCTACTATTCAAGTACCATGTCTGCCCACCAGCCGCCATGCTTCCTGCCATCATGGTCATGGACTAAGTAAGCCCTCAATTAAATGTCCACTTTTGTATGTCACCTTGGTCATGGTGTTTCTTCACAACAATAGGGAGGTAACTAAGACAATATTCATGCCTTTAAACCATTGCTAACTGTCTGTGCTCTTTTTTTTCTTTTTTTTTCTTTTTTACCCCAAGACAGGGTTTCTCTGCGTAACAGACTTGACTGCCCTGGAACGATCTCTTGTTGATCAGGCTGGCCTTGAACTCACAGAGATCCACCTACCTCTGCCTCCCGAGTGCTGGGATTAAAGATATGTGCCACCACTGCCCAGCTGCAGACTATCTTTTTAAAAGGCTTTTCTCAAACAATCCCAACCTGGTACAACATAGCAGATGCTTATATTATCAAGTTACACATTTAATCAGACAAAGACCCAGTGCATATTCCTAATAGATGCTGGCTTAGAATGTGGGTGAGGGGGATCTTGCTTCCTTTATATCACAGTTTTTCTCCTTATCTTTTAAAATAAACATTTCTCATACTCCTTCCCTGCTTTGATCTGCACCTTTTAAAAAGCAATTTAGGCTCCATTGTGACTGATACAGATGCTTGGGTCAGGAAGGGGAAAGCAGCAGTTGCCTGTGTGAGATGCGGTGCTAGCCGGTCTCCATGGCTGTAGGCTCGCTGTGTGGCACAGGGCATGCATCTTTTTATTTAGTTCTTTTAGAACATCTCTGGTTTGCCTTGGCACAGGCTTCTGGGTTATTGGTTCATTCTCCTCTATTTGCGTGTTCAATAGGCAGTAGCTGAGTCAGATTGGGCGCTAAGAAGACCCCTGCGAAGACACGGTTTGTCATGTCCATCTGAAGTTCATGTTAGGGCTTGAATGTGTTAGAATGTGTCTGTGTCTGGCGTGCACAAGGACCTGAGTTCAAGCTCTATCACTGGAAAGAAAGAAAGCAGGAGGGAAAGGAGGGAGGGAGGAAGGAAGGTAGGTTCCGTTGCTGAGAGTCAGTTACCAATGTAATAGGGGGCAGGGCTCTCAGAAGGTCGTTTGGTTCTGTCATGGTTGGGGGGCTGTCTTTCCCTCAGTCTCTTCAGTGTACTATAACAAAACACCGTGGAATAGAATTTGCTTCTCACAGTTTGGGAAGCTAGAAGTCCAAAGTCAAGGCACCAGTAGATTCCATGTCTAGTGAGGTCTGGTTCCAAGATAAAGCCTCCCAGCAGCATCTCGTGATCGAAGAGAGAGAAATGAGCACAAGCACGGCATACCTGGGGGAGAGATGGGAGGAGCGGGAGATGAACTTGCTCCCGGGAGTCATCTCTTAAGGGTGCTAACCCCATCTGTGAGGAAGACCTCTTATGATTTAGTCACATCCAAATGCAGTTATATTAGGGGTTAAGGTTCAACAAGGAGTTTGGAAGAGATCCAGACACTTAAACCACAGCACCCCATTTTGTTATTCTGACACATGAACACTCCACAGTCTTGGGAGCAAAGTAAGCTATTGCCAGACCCTGGATCTGCAGGACCCTTGAACTTGGACAGCCAGCCTCTCACACTATGAGAGATAAGTTTGTATTGTTTATAAATGATCCAGGCTGTAGTATTTATCATCACAACAGAGCTTAGGCAATGGTTCTTTGCACGTTGAGCTGCTAGACCCTCCTATGGGGGATTTCTGGGGAACAGGTTCTTGCTGTTCAAGCCTAGGCCAGCTTGACTAGTTACATTGTGCTAAAAGAGACTTGTGAACTAGGGCTGTGAAAGTGTAGAAATGAGCTGTGAGGAGGAAATTAGAATTGTCTCCTGCCAGAGAATTCAGGAGGAGCTGCGCAGCCCGGCTCCAACTCCAGCAGAAACTCGCTAGCCCACTTTAAGCAAGTTTTCAATTCTTTTGCATCTAGATTTTTGATTCTGTATGAGATTAGGATTTTTTTTCTGTACAGTGGTAATCATGTTCCCCACCACCTTAAATCTAATGGGAACACATATTCTAGAAGTATCTTTTGTCCTTCCTTGTATCTGATTTTAATGGAATGTTGCCAGTTGGTTACCTTCATCTGGTTACATCTGATGTCCACCCTTAACTTATCAATGGTTTGTTTCTCCAGTGAGATGCCATTGGAGAAAACTAATTTTCCATTTGCAAGTGACTATCAGCTGGAGATAGCTTCCGGGTTAGGAATGGGCTTGTGTCTTCCACTCTTGGCTCTAGGACCCTGTCTGATGCAGATCCATAGAGGGCCTGTGCATGCATGCTGCTGCAGTCTCTGTGAGTTCATCTGTGTACCTATTGTTTCTAGAAGGCTTTGTTTCTTTAGTGTCCTTCATCCTCTCTGGCTCTTATAATCTTTCTGTCTCTTCTTCCACGGGGCTCTCTGAACCCTGGGGAGAGTGATTTTACGGAGACACCCCTTTTAGGGCTGGGTTTTCCAAGTTCTCTAACACTTCTGAAGATTGTCTGGCCATGGGTCTGTATTTGTTCCCATCTGCTGCAGGAGTGAGTTTCTATGATGGCTGAACAAGACACTCATCTGTGAGTCCAGCAGAATGTCATTAGGAGACATTTTGTTGCTATGGTCCTTTAACAGAACTGTAGTATTTTGCTTTCACCTCAGTTTTTAGCCTGTCTAGTCTCAGGTTCTAGGCCACCCAAGCAGCATTGGTGATGGGTTCCATCTCATGGAGTGGGCCTTAATTCAAATCAGATATTGGTTGGTTACTCCCACAAGCTTCCCGCTGCTATTGCAAGTGAGTGCCTTGCAGGCAGGTGACCTATGTAGATTGGAAACTTTGTAGCTGGGTTGGCATTTATGTTTCTCTTTTGGTAGTGTACAGACTACCTTCCAGTATTCTGAATACTAGTCTGTAGGAATGAAGGCTCTAAGTAGGCACCAGTCTGTCTTCTCCAGGTTCAATGAGTGCTGTAGGTGTTGTCTTCAACAGTAGGGCCTTACCATTGGCTTGTAAAGAGACACCAATACCCTTAACAATACCCTGGGTTGTTGTTTGGGTTTTCCTACAGGACCCCTTTGGCCAAGAAATCAGTTTTATGTAACCCATTCTTAGAACTTGAACTTTCATTTCTTGATGAGAAATATCCAATTAGGGCTCTGTGTCCCTCATTAGTTGGCAATTTCCCCTTCATATATGTATATATTGTATGAAGCTTCTACTGTGTTAGATTTCCAGGATAGCCAAAACAATCTGTACAATAAAAGAACTTCTGGAGGTGTCACAATCCCTGACTTCAAACCCTACTACAGAGCTACAGTACTGAAAACAGTCTGGTATTGGCATAAAAACAGACAGGAGGACCAATGGAACCAAATTGAAGACCTGTATATTAATCCACACACTTTCGAACACCTGATTTTTGACAAAGAAGCAAGAAATATCAAATGGAAAAAAGAAAGCATATTTAACAAATGGTGCTG
>LOJH01057200.1:732-11201 GCA_001685095.1 Ellobius talpinus | reverse complement strand
TTATCTCTTCTCCTTGGGAAGTTCACCAATCATTTAATTAAGCTTTCTGTCCCCCTTTTCACCTTTATCCCTTTGAAAATCTCATAATATAATTTTATAAACTCAATAGTTTCCTTTTGTTCTTGCAGATGTTCTTCATTCTTTAGGTTCTTTTTTTTATTAACCTTCTAACAGCAAAAATCGTCAAACTGGTTAACATAAAATTAAAATGCTTATGCGAAGCATAAAAACACTGTAAAAAAAGACTTATTATATATACAATAGTCTGCCTGCATGTATACCTGTGGGCCAGAAGAGGGCATCAGATCTCATTACAGATGGTTGTGAAGTGAGCCACCACGTGGTTGCTGGGAATTAAACTCATGACCTCTGGAAGAGCGGCCAGTGCTCTTATCCTCCGAGCCACCGCGCCAGCCTAGACATCATGCACTAAAGACATCAATCCAGCCAGGTTTTTCACATCACAGGAGGAAAATGGTCAGTGTGCTCTGGTTCTCCCACGAAAATCTTAAGCACCTTATTCATTACTTCTTTTGGTCGATGTTTTTATGTCAGCCTGACACAGTAGAGCCATTTAGAAAGAGGGAGGCTCAATTAAGGAAAATGCCCCAACCAGATTAACCTGTAGTAAAGTCTGACAGGCATTTTCTTGGTTGATGATTGATGATGTGGGACACAGCTCATTGTGGAAGGTGCCAAAATTGGGCTGGTGCTTCTGAGATGTATGAGAAAGCAGACTGAACAAGCTATGGGGAGAAAATCCATATGTAGCATTCCTTAATGATCCCTGCTTCAGTTTCCTGCCACCAGGTTCATTCCTTGAGTCCCTACCTTGACCTCTCTGGATGTTGGACTACATGGTATAAATGAAATAAAACTTTTCCTTCCAAAGTTGCTTTTAGACGTGGTGTTTTACCAGAGCAACTGAAAATTAATGAATATATTTCCTTAGTGAATGGTCCTTCAGAGTGCCAGCTCTCCAAATAGATAGCCAATGTATTTCACAGAATATTTGGAGATTTCCATGAAGCAACTTAATATCATAATCTACAAAATGCCTGGTTTTAATTATTTTATTATGCATTAAAGGAGTAAATTTGCTTTATTGTCCGCCATGCCCTCTTAAATGATAATAACCACACAGATGATAAAGGAGTGGGGTAAACTCTCGATTTATACGCGAGTTCTTTTCTGTCATTCATCTTGTTTATATGCATCCATTTAATGTCTTTAACCTCTTGCCCACTGTTCTCTATTCTCTAGAGTTCCACATCACTCCTACCCATGGGATTATCAAGGAATGGGACTCTGCAAAGTGATCAGACTCCCCTAAACCCTCTAAGGTAAGCTAAAACCAAACTTTACTTAGGATCTACATAGTCTGATGTGCAGAAACCCCTGAAATGGTTTCTGGGTGTCATTTTGTTGTGTTGTGTTACTGAGGTTCTTGCATAAGGATGCAAGGAACAGCAATCTCCTCTGGATTAAACATTCTGCTGGTGCCAGGTGAGTCATTATTCCTGACATTCAGGGAGAGTGCCACACACCAGTGTCCAGGGCTGTTAATAAATACCATCTCTAGACAGAATCCCCAAGAAATGTTACAGGCTTTCAGAACAGAGAAATGGGACATCGAGGCTCTTTTGCATGAAATATTCTGTATCGTGTGCTAGCAGAGTAGGTTGGATTTCTCCACAATGTCAGGGAGACAAATAACTGTACCAAAACCTTTTATACTTCTTTGGCATCTTCTGAGATCCCAGGAGCATGTTAACAAACCAGTACATGCCAAGAAGTCAGAAAGGTATCAGGAAGGCAGAGACATGGGGCTCCAAGAAAACCAGGTTAGAAAGAGACCATAGCATACAGGAGGTAGGTATTTGCAGAAGGGAGAGGTCAGCTATGGATGTTCTGGAAGGGCTAGAGAGGTAGAATAAACAAGACTCTCTTATCTAAATAAGGGCCCTAGTTCTTAGCACTGTAGATGGGATAGGGACATCACTCAACTTGAAAGCTTAATATTGTCCTCAATCTCTTTCTCCAAATGAAGCATGAGATGAGGGCAGGAAACCAGGAAGAGTGGTGAAGTTTTGAGTTTAGTTCCTCACATTGCTGACCTTGGTGAGGATTTCTTCAGAGTGCTGAACCTAGAACCTCTCCACAACTACTTTGATACAGAGATCTTGAAACCCCCACCCCTGTCTTCCCTTCTCCCTCTTTCAAAGGTTTCCTACATGGATGGCAGTCACTAGCCGGGAACTGGTTAAAACAAAAAGTGTCTTTGGAAGTGATCACTCTCCAGCGGGAAAGAGCATCTTAGCTGGGGCAGAATTACTTCTTCTGAGGACCTCTGTCACTTTTCGCTAGCGCCATGGATTCTACAAAATGTTGAAAGCTTGTTGTCTCTCTCTGGACTGGAATAGAGGGAAGAATCTCAGCCAAAAGAAAGGAGTCCCAATAAGTTGAGGCACCTGCAGAGAAATTAAGTGGGATAAGTTTTGGGAGTTTGAAAATTGCACCGAATGCCTGACTTCTGCACAGGTACTGAGGTAACATTTGGTCATCTGAGATTTTTCAAAAGTATTTCTAAGTTTATATGTTCCAGTGTGGATGGTTTCCCTGGTCTTGCTCACTGAGTCTCTGATTTTAATGCAGATGGGGAGCTCACCACCTTCTGAGACCCTACTCACCTATACTCATACCCAACCACCAACCTTTCTTCTTGAGTTTGCCTTGATGCCTGAACCAGAGAAGGAGGAGTATGAGGCACGAAAGCAATAAGAGAAAGGCCACAGATATTCTGATGAGGACCTTCAAGTTCTGTGCAGTCCTGGCACACAACTGACATAATAAATGAGTAACTGTGATGCCTGCCTGAACAACTACTATGAGCAAGACTCATTCTGGATCTTTTCATTGATCATCTGCCACTGTCATAATCATGTGACATAAATTCATTGACCACTGCCCACAAATTTTCAGATCACCTTCTGGCAGTGACAAACCTGGGGACTATAGCCATAACATCCAAACTGTTTATTAAGACTGGTTGTCACAGGACTCAGGTGGAAGAACCTAGAACTGCCCAGTAGAATTTACAGGTATGAGTCCAATGACCTGGAGAATGCCTCATCTTCCTCTGTCAGCATGAACCTGCCATATTTCTCCCATTGTACGCACTGAAGTTTCATGCTCCTTCATGAGGTCACCACTGGGCTGTACAGGGCTGACAGTCTGGCTGACAGGACTGAAGAAGAACCCTATACATAAGAAAGCAGCATGTTACATGGGCTTACAGAGCCCAACTTGTCCCCAGTTCTATGGGACAGAAGCACCCTAGAGAACAGACCACTTTCCTGAAGTTAGGGACTTGAGCTGGGAACCTTGAGTGTCAACTTACCTGTCACCACCATCTCCAGAGTATAACTGTTCTATGACCAACTAGGAGCCTTCTGACAGAAACAGAGATGTTGCCTGACATGGGCCCATTTAATAAACAGGATGAGAAATGCAGCCTTCAATTCAGGCAACATTTGGGTCCCTCTGTGGCAGGGAGCACATTACTCTTCATTGTACAAAGAGTAATCCCAGGCACCTGAGGTTCCTTCACATGAGAGGTCACCTGTCTCCCTTGGTAAGTCATAGATCCTGGCTCAGCCTTTAGGGCAGGCTTTGGGTGATTCCCACATGAAAGTCAACTGCTCTGTCATAGGACATCAGGCTTCAGATTGCAGAACCCTGTCCCAGGATCCACTGCAGTTTCACAGCATCAGTCAGCATTTTCCACTCTCCATTCCCAGGGTCAAGATATGCTCCCTTGTCCTCAGTGAGCAGAAAGGATCAGACACCTTAGGGCATACTTACACATAAGCACTAGGTTCCTGGTGCCCAAACTCAGTCCTAGAATAGAGTTCTCTCTGAGAGATTTGTTCCTGAGGACTGAGTAGACCCTCATTTCCACAAATGCCTTCAGGGCTCCTTAGGTGTCTTGAATGTAACTCTCTTAGATCTGAGAACTCAGGGTGAGAGAATGTTCTCTGAGTTCATAAATAACAGAGCCTCCTTTTCTTGCTGCTCAGCCTTGGATACAGGATGATGGAAACTGATCCTCCTAGACATGACTTTCCTTGATTCACCAGCTGAGGATCTGGAATAGAGGAGTAATGGCTTCCTCCCAGGAGCACCTGAATGTCAGAAGCACAAAGGCATGACATTCTGGGACATTCTTGCTTGCATTCACCACAGCTAGGTTCAAAATGTGTCACAATCCATTCTCCATCTCCTTAAGTAAAATACCCACTGTGCACATCACAGAGACATGGAGTTACACTTACAGCACACACACATACACACTCACACACTTGTTCTAATGCATTATAGTGTATGCCTATGATAATTAGTAAATAATAAACATGTATAAAATATTCTACCTTGATATATTTAAGCAGGTAAGGTTTGCAGTTCTAAGAACACATTCATATATAATATGTGCAATTAGAGATGAACTTCTATATGTTTATGCAATTAAGTGTATATACATTTGAAAAATATTCATGGCAGGAATACTTTCTACTGAAATGCATATAATCTAAAAACAAATGAATATATATTTTGGAATTATTGTTTGTGGGGAGTTTTTAAAAGGGAAAATTTGAAAAAAAGCAACAACAAACAGCATAACCAAGAATTTCAGAGTGACAGCAGATTGGTTTGCTGGAGACTTTTCAGCCAGTCATGCTCAGAGTCACTGTAGTAAGCAGGCACCCCTCTCAAAATGCACTGAATATGCAGGCCCAAGTGATCTCAGGAGGCTATGTGAATCCAGAATTTCCAAATGTCAGCAATAAAGATCCTTTAGAGATCACATCCATAAAACCCTCCTTATTTAAGTGGGGCAACATCCAGAAAAGGAGGAAAGAGGTATCCATGACTCCCACCTCACTCTGAAGGCTGAGGCCATAGAACTCACAGAGAATTCTTGCTGATACCGTTGAACTAAAATTCTGGGTCTTACTCATGGTGAGGGGTGGTAAACTACTTCACTATTCTGTGTAAGGATGCTGTCCACAAGGATTCAGGCACTTGTTCCACAAGGGATACTCTGGAATGTGGCTACTCTGAGAGTGACCTGTACTAAAATTCTTGAGAGTGGGGACAGTAGAGAGTAAAACTGGTATGTACTCTTTTTTTCTTCATTTCCACTGCAGCATACTCAAAACATGTTGCTGTTCTGTGTGGATCCCTGAAACTGCTATGTCCATCAGAGGAGCTATTGGCATGGGGAAAGAAGGAAATCCAGTTCATCATAGCTTAGCTGACAAGTGCTCTTTCACATTTCTAGAGCCTGACGCTAAGCTGTTTACTCTAAGCATTTTTTGGTTTGTTTTGTTTTTTTGGGTTTTTTTTGAAACAAAGTTTCTCTGTAGCTTTGGAGGCTGTCCTGGAACTAGCTTTTGTAGACCAGGATGGTGCCTCACTGTAAACATTTTAAGCACAGTACAATTTGGGAAAAAAAACAAAAAACAAACCTCTGGTGTAATATAATCCTCTATTCATAAGGTGGCATCTTCATATTGAAACTGAAATCAAAGTGTAAGTCACTTTTTTCAAGAAGATAGATTCTAGCATGTATTGTGTTAGGGTCTAGGGAAGGACTTGGTATAGTTTCAGTCATACACGTAGCACAGAGTCACTTGAGCTATTAGTCACCAGTGGTCTTTGTTGTGGGAGCTTGTGGAAGGTCCTGGATACACAGATAATGCAAAGGTCACCTAGGCCCTTAGCCACATTCATCCTGTTTGTGGGAGCTTATATGGCCTGGACAAAAGTTAGAATAAATCACCAGGTTATTAGCCACTTCCATTGCTAGCCTTCTGGGTGGAAAATCGGTAATACATTCTATCCTTGAAAAGACACCCTTGCAGATATAATAGTCTTAGTTTCTCTAGTGCTATCAGTAAGCACACGGATATTTGTGCTCCAAACAACATTCTTCTGTCATTTTCCTGATTCCAATGACCTTGTTTGAATGGGCATTTCTGAATACAAACCCATTGGCCTCCACCTCAATGAATTGTGAATATCTTTCTGAATGATCATCCCTAAAGATCACCCACTATTTCCAGAATTAGAAAATCTTGGTAGGAAGTATGCCAGGTGACGTCTGAGTTCAGAGAGAACAGGACATGGGCACCTCTTGAGAGACAATCAGCTTCATGTGGCACTCAGATATAAAAATTGGTTTCTGTATGAACTAGAGTATCTGTTGGTCCCTCTGAAGTCCTAGGTCCCAAGTTCATGACCTGAATATTATGATTCTGTTCTTAGTTACAAAGAAGTTAGGGTGTTTTCTATTTGGACATAAGTAGTGTCTACCAGATGCCATGACTGAAACTGTATGGTTACACCCCTGAAGATTCCATAAGTCCTGGTTGCACTGAGAGGCAGGCAGTGCCAGGGAACTGTGCTAGATAGGATAGGTGAAGGGTGGCCAACTTTGTTCTGAGCTGATACAACACAAAGACCTGTCTCTGAGGACCTGGGATATCAACTAAACAGGGTGTAGCAAGTTATAATAAAACGAAGCACATTCCCTCTTATTAGAGCTGAACAAGGCAACCCAGTAGGATGAAAGGTTCCCCAAGGCAGGCAAAATAATCAAAAACAACACCTCTTCCCACTATTAGTAGTCCCACAGAAATCTCAAGCTACACAACCATAATGTATTTGCAGAGTACATAGGTTAGACCCATACTGGCTCCCTGATTCTTGGTTCAGTCTCTGTAATACTCTGGGGGCCCTGTTAAGTTGATTCTTTGAGCCATTTTATTAGGTGTCATCACTCCTCTGGCTCATGCAATTTTTCTTGGTCTTTTCTGCTCAATTTCCAGACCTCTACCTAATGATATATTTTTGTGGGTCTGTTTCTGCTCACATCAGTTGCTAGTTCATGTATCTCTGCTGATGATCTGGTTATGTATGTAAGTCACCATTCTGGTTACATGAAACATCTGGTTTAAATTCCAGATGCTCCACTACTAGGAGACTTTTCAATGGTCACTCTCATGGATTCCTGGGAGTTTCCATGGCAGTGCATTTCTACTTTACCTGACAATATCCCCACATTTCTGTAACCTCTGCCAGTACTCTTTCCCTCAATTCCCTACATAATCTATCCTGTTCCCATTCCCACCTGCCCCAGTACACCTGTGAAATCTCCTCTATTTCCACTTCTCAGAGAAATTTATGTGCCCCCCACCTTGATCACTCCTTGTTACTTAGAATCTCTGAGTTTTGGATTGCAGCATTATTACCCTTTACTTTATAGGTAATACCCATTTATAAATGAGTTCATACCATGTTTGTTTTCCTGTGTCTGGGTTACCTTACTCGGGATAATTTTTTAAATTTCCATTCATTTGCCTGCAAATTTTGTGATGTTATGTTTTTAACAGGTGAGTAATACTTCACTGTGTAAATGTAACACATTTTCTTTATCCACTCTTTACTTGAGGAATATCCATGTTGCTCCCAGCTTCTTACTACTACAAAGCAAGCTACTATGAACACAGTTGTGCAAATGTCCTTATGGTATGATTGAGCATCATTTGGATATCTGCTCAGGAGTGGTATATCTGTGTCTTGAGGTAGATTGATTCAGAAATTTTTGAGAATCCTGTATATTTGTTTGCAAAATGGCTTGACAAGTCTGTGCTACCACCAGCAATGGAGAAGTAGTCACCCTGCTCCACATCCTCTCCAGCATAAGCTGTCACTTTTGTTTTTCATCATAGCCATTCAGACAGGTGTAAGATGGAATATCGGAGTTGTTTTGATTTGCATTTCCCTGATTGCTAAGTATATTGAACATTTTAAAAGTGTTTCTCCACTATTTGTGATTTTTCATAATTAATTTTTGAGAATTCTGTTTAGATCTGTATACCATTTCTAGTTAGATTATTTAATTTTTGATGTATAGTTTCTTGAGTTCTCTATATATTCTGAAAATCACCTCTCTGTCAGATATGGGATCCTGAAGAAATTTTACTGTTTTATAGACTGTTGTTTTATCCTATTTGCAGTCTTTTTTTTCTTACAGAAGATTTTCAATTTCATGAAGTCCCATTTGTTAATTGTTGACCTTAGTGTCAGCAAGTTGTATCCTGGACCAATGCATTCAAGACCATTTCCAACTTTCTCTTCTATTAGTTTCTGTGTATCAGGATTTATGTTGAGGCCTTTGATCTTTTTGGACTTGAATTTTGTACAATTTGATAGGCATACATTTAGTTGGATTATTCTACATGCCAGCATCCAGTTAGAGCAGCACAATTTATTGGAGATGCTTTTATACCCACAGTGCGTATTTTGATTATTTGCTGAAAATCTGGTGTCCATAGGTATGTGAATATATAGCTGAGTTTTTTGGTTCCTTTACACTGATCAACCAGTCTGCTTTAATGAAAATACCATGTGATTTTTTTACTGTATGGTTTAAAATTAAGGATGATGGTATCTACAGAAATTCTTTTATTGTACAGGATTGTTTTAGATTCACTGGGTTTATGTTTATCCCTATGAAACTAAGTGTTGTTCTTTCAAGGTCTGTAAAGAATTGTGTTGATATCTGGATGAAGATATCATTGAATCTGTGAGTCATTTTTAATAAAATGACTCTCTTATTATCCTCATCCTATCAATCCATGAGCATAAGAGACCACATACTCAACCACAAAGCAAATCTCAATAGATATAAAAAGTAAAATACCCCCTGTATCTTTCCAGATCATCAAACATTAAAGTTGGAGTTGAACAACAGCACAAAGTACACAACACCTACATTATAGAAACTGAACAACTCTTAACTGAATTACAAATGGGTCAAGAAAGAAATAAAGAAAGACATTAAAGACTTCCCAGAATTCAATGAAAATATTTAAAATATTTCATTATGACACATAATGAAAGTAATGCTAAGATAAAAACTCCTAACACTAAGTGACTTCTTTTGGAGAAATCTCACACTAGTGAATTAACAGCAAATCTGAAAGCTCTAGAACAAAAAGAAGCAAATACACTTAAAAGGAGTTGAGGACAGGAAATAATCAAACTTAGGGCTGAAATGAATAAAATAGAAACAAAGAAAATGATACAAAGAATCAACAAAGCAAAAAGTTTATTCTTTGAGAAAATCAACAAGATAGACAAACCTTTATCAAAACTAACTGATAACAGAGAGAGAATATCCAGATAAACAAAATCAGAAGTGAAAAGGAGCATATAATAACATACACTGAAGAAATACTGAGAGACAGGGGAGCAACTGCTGAGCAAGTGAGCCAGATCCAGAGACTGCTGAGGGTCAGCAGGTGAATCTGGGACCTTCAAGGGAGTAACCTAAGCCAGGACCCCTGTGGGTCTAGGTATGAGTCTAGGAACTCCAAGGAACTAGGCCTGGGCCAGGACTTCTGCCAGTCTGGGCATGAATCTGGGACCTCCGAAGGAGTAGGCAGGAACCAGAGTTCTCTGTGGGTCCATGCATGAGTCTGGGACCTCAGAGGGAGTAGGCTTGAGCCAGGGCCTCTGTGGGTCCAGGCTTTGGTCTGGAACATCAAAGGGAATAGGCATGAACCAGAAACCTCTGCTGGTCCAAGAATGAGTCTGGAACCTCTGAGGGAGTAAGCCTGAGCCAGGTCCTCTGGAGGTCTGGGTGCAACCGAACCTGGGAACTCCAAGGGAGTAGACCAGAGCCAGAGTCCTTTACAAGACCAACCACAAGCCATGGACCTCTGCAGGAATGGATACAGACCAGGGACATTTACAGAAACAGGTCTGAGCCAACAACTTAGGTTAGATCAAGCCTGAGACAGCAAACTCCAAGGAAGTGAGTGACCAAAGGGGTAACTAGAACCATAGCACTGACTGTACCACAGGGAACAACCATCTGAGCCTTGGATTCACTGGCACCTAGGAGATTAATCAACAGAATCATAGACAGCACCAACCACACTTATTAGAGGAAAAGATAAGAAGAAATGGCAAGAACACATGCAACAAAACAAAGAGCAACATGACACCAGTAAAACCTAAAGAACCTACAACAGCAAGATGTGAAAAACCAAATATAGATGAAGCAGAAGAAAATGACCTAAAAATAACTTCAGGAGAATGTTTAAACTCTTAAAGAGAAAATGAGAAATTCCCTCAAAGAAATGGAGGAAAAAACAAAAAATTTGAAGACATCAGCAAATCTCTTAAAGAAAACCAAGGAAAAGTAACCAAACACATGAAAGAAACTACTCAAGACTTGAAAACTCAAATAGATACAATAAAGAAAACACAAGCTGAGGGAATTATAGAAACAGAATTGATGAGAAAACCATCAAGAAATAGAAACGCAAACATGAACAGCAGATTACAAGAGATGGAAGAGAGAATCTCAAGTGCTGAAGATACAATAGAGGAAATAG
>LOJH01057199.1:0-11587 GCA_001685095.1 Ellobius talpinus | reverse complement strand
CTGTAGATGTTATGACCAGCTCCTCTCTCTGTGACTTCCCTGTGCTGTAGATGTTATGAACAGCTCCTCTCTGTATCCTCCCTGAGCTGTAGATGTTATGACCAGCTCCTCTCTCTGTGACTTCCCTGTACTGTAGATGTTATGACCAGCTCCTGTCTCTGTGACTTTCCTGTGTTGTGGATAGTGTGACCAGAGGCTTCAGGTTCCCCTCTCTGTGACTTCCTTGCAGTAATGGACTGTAACCTGAAAGTATACACCCCGTAAACCCTCCCTTCCTTAAGTTGTTTTTTGTGTTTTCAGAGAATCTCATCACTGCAACAAAAATGAAACTACAACATCTGTAAGTTTCTTTCGCATCTGTTCTTATTTTTAAATTTTACAGTTTAGTATTAGTGTTGTGTTATCTGGGAGTGTGGGCACACGCACCACAGCCTGAGAGTGGAGGTCAGAGGGCAATTTTGTGGAGACAGTTCTCACCTACTTTTGTCTGGCTTCCAGGGAGTGACCCCAGGTCATCAGGTCTGTACAAAATCACCTTTACCTGATAGACTATTTTACCAGCCCTCTTTTTAATCTATAAATATTTGGACATTTGTGCAAAAGCACCCATTTAGAAACCAGTCATTTGAACTCTGGAAGCTTTGACATCAATGAATGTAAACTATGATTTTCCTAGTGCCTGTTATTTTCTCAGCTACCCTTTGAACATTAGTCTGAAAAACAAGTCACTTCAGGAAAGAGACATTGACATTTCTGACCAAGATAACTTTAATAATTTATGTGCAAATATTATTAATATTGTTAAGCTCAAAAAGCAGAAATTTTCATGATAGGTCTATAACTAACTCCTTAATGGGACAAATCATTTATTATTTATTTCATTATTTTGAGAAACTAAAAGGGCCCAAAGTCACAGCATGAATATATGCATTTTTAATATTTTTACCGCACATGCATTAAAGATGGCTATTTACTCTGAAGAAGCATTGAATAGTATAAGCACTGGTGGGCTGATTCAAAGAAAAAGAACTTTCTCCTTGATTTATAAAGACAACAAATGCTGCAAGTTCTTGGAATTTGGGGAGGTGGCAAATGAGGGTTCCAGGGTGTGCTTATCTCCACTGAGATGATGAGAACAGATTCCCAAGTTTTCAGGGTCATTTCCCATAACCTAGAGGTTAGAAATTTTGGGTTGGCAATATAGTCTCCATCACATCATAGTGGAAAACATTATATCTACAGGCTAGACCCCAGTTGAACACAGTAGAAAAGATATTTCATCAAATTTAGCTCTCATTTTCAGTTAATCTGCTCCGATTTACATTGTTATGGAGTGTAAGTTAGGATAGTGTGTTTACACCCACAGAGGACATGAAGGCTTTATATTGTTACTGTTGTGTTTGGCTGCAACAGTTCAAGACTCCAATTGTTACCATGGCCCTGGGTATTGATGCAATAATGGACCATACCAGTACACATCACTAAGAAGACAAGATGATAAGACCAACGATGAAGGGGTTGTGTAAGGCACAATATGTTCAGCAATATAGGAGAGACTATTAGTTGTTTGTGAATAAAGAAAGGTGGTATGTACATTGGTTCACAAAAGTCCAATAATTGCACTGGGGACATGAAGCAGCAAGAATAGCTTCTTCATTGGGAAGAATCGTTAATGTCAGGAAATATGGTAAATGAGGTAAGGGTCAGGAGCCTCAAAGCTGAACACTTCTCAGTGTGAGATGTGTTTGGAGTGTCTATTGATGATATACACATCTCTCTGTGTTGATCTGCCAACTCTGTATTTCTCCAGCTCCCATTTCACATAGCAGTGCTGGGATTACAGATGTGTGCTACGAGGGTCTTACATAGACTGCAGAGGCCTAATTTTCTTGTTTTCATGCTTGTTTGACAAACACTTTATCCACTGGGTCATCTTCCCCATCCATTGTTTCATTTAAAACTTATCAGGGGATCTGCAAAGAATGTGCCCTCTGAGAGCCTGGACCAGCATCCTGGACAGATTTCCAGGATCCAGCTTTGATACAGATAGACCCAGACTGGCCAACTCAGGATGCTTGGTCTCTAAGACTAGGAAAAGGAATGAGCCTCCAGAATAATAGAGATTTCCTTCCTGTTAATGCTCTAAAGCATATGGACATTTTCTTAGAGAACCATGTATGTGATTGAATAAGAAGAGCCACCATAGTCTCATATCATAGACTTAAATGCTTGGTTGTTAGGGAGTGGGACTCCTTGCCAGAGATTAGGAGGTGTGGCCTTATTGGAGTAGGTGTGGCCATTTTGGAGAAAATGTGCTACTGGGGGTGGACTTTGGGGTTTCAAATGTTCAAGTTAAGTCTAATGTCTTGTTCTCTTCCTACTGCCTGCAGATCCAGATATAGAACTCTCAATTACGTCCGCTGTATAGTGTCTTCCTCTATGCCTCCATACTTCCCACCATGCTGATAGTGGACTAAACCTCCAAAACTGTCAGCGAATCCCAACTAAATGCTTTGTTTTATGAGAGTTGCCATGGTCATGGTGACTCTTCACAGCAATATAACAATGATTAAGAAACCATGATTTAATCCCATATAGGCATGATGAGAGCATTCATAAGATCAATGTATAAGCCATATTCTTTTGTTTCTGTTTTCTGTTTTTGAGAGAAAGTTTTATATAGCCTCATCTGACTTACACTTGCTAAGTACTAGAGAATAGCCTTGAACTCCTGATCCGCCTATCTTCACCTTCAAGTACTAGGATTACATATGCCACCACACCTAGCTCCTCTTTCTTTTCATTCCTCTGAATGTACACTATGTAAGTGTTAGGAGACGCTTGGAGTATAGCCACTGGAATTTAGTTTTTAAGAGTTACATCTATTACTTTTCTCCTTGCTGTCACCAAATACCTGGCAAGATGCAACTTAAGGGAGGGGTTCATTTTGGCTCACAGCTGAGAGGATGTTCTACAACAGAGAAGAAACAGGGAACACGAGGCAGCTGATCATATTGCATCCACAGTCAGGAAGCAGAGCAAGTTGAATGTTGACTAAAATTCTTCTTCTACTCTGTCTGGAAACCCAGCCTACCAGGTAGTGCTACCCACGTTCAGGGCAGACCTTTCTTCTTCACTTACTTACACCTCTGGATACACCCTCACAGATACAGTCAGAGTGGGTCTCCTGAGTGATTCTCAGGCCAGTCTGGTTGACAATCAAGGTTATCCATCACTGAGTTTGTACTAAAGATGGTATGGGAAGTGATGTATTTGGGTCAGGGATTCAATGTTCACCCTACTTTTAGATTCTTCTATAATCTATGCCATCTTAGAATATTTTTATACCACAATGAGACATAGATGCCACTGAATTAAAAAAATGGTCTTATGGAATTTTACTGTAATCTAAAAATGAAAGAGTTACTATGGTAATTTGCTAAGTCCACTGTTGTGGGGATATTTTGATTGGACTCTGACACTCCCAGACTGCCTAACAACATTATACCTTGAATCAGGGGGCAGAGCCAGTGACAAGCTGACCAGAATTGGCCACAGAGAAGTCAGCAATATGGATAGAGAAGATACACAGAAAGGAAAGGGCCAGGACTAGAGTTTGAGTTCTCTTGGTTCTGGGACGAGGGAAGAGATGTGTCACTTGCAGTGTCTCCAGCCAAAAAGCAAGGTTAGCCAGTTGCTCCTCAGCCTTTCTGAGCTAGCAGGTTTTTACTCCAGCCTTTGACTCTTGAGTTTTGTTGATAAACAGAATGATAGAGACTTAATTTAAGCCTCCATATTGCGGCCATGGCAGAACCAGGCCTTTGGACTGGAAGCCCCATCAGGCTGCTGACTGAGGGACTATGGGGCCACAGAGGATAATATCAGTAGATTCATGTGCAGCTGCTAAACTGACCGCAAATCATCAGTCAACCATGATGGATGCTAAGATCTAGGTGTCTTACCATTGCATCTATTTAATTCTTCACAAATATGGACTCTAGAAGTTAAAATCCAAGATATCTGCAGGGTGATGCTCTCGTTACAGACTCTGGGGAAGACATCTTCCTCATCCTTTTCCAGCTTCTGGTTGCTGAGGAAGTTCTTTGGCCTGTGGCAGTACGACTCTGACCTCCATCACATGCCTTTCTTCCTTGTATGCCTGTCTTTTCTGTATCCTCTTCTTCTCTTTAAAGGACACTAAGTGTTGAGTTTCAGGGCTACTCCGAGGCAGTATGGGTTCACTTGTATCTTCTGCAAAGACCATATCTTCAAGGTAGGTCACTTTTTAAAGTTCTATATATGTTGTATCTATGAATGTGTGGAGGAGAGCTATTTACTATTGCTTTATGTGGGAAGTTATGAATGTCAATAAACATGGTGTACACTGATCCTATGCTTGCTTCAGATGACCGCTCTGTTCGTTTTCACCAAAGGAAAGATAAGATTTCATAGTTCAGAGTAAAATCTAAATATCAACATTTTCAAAGTTCTCCCAATGATTTTAATTTAACTCAAGGGTTGGCAATCACTGAGGTATATGAGTTGGGGTGTGGGGTGTGGTTCAGCTGAGTTTGAAGATTTAAGACATTTCCCTACAGGCTCATACTGAGAGTTTACAATGACTAGCTAGTGTTTCTAAACTCTCAGACTTCCATAACATGAGTCACCTTTCAACCTCTTTGTTCATCTCTCCACCTGTGTACAGCACGGGTAATAAAGCCCAAACCAATTACAATACCCCAAATTATAAATGGAGACAAAAATAATGGTTAAAGAACAGTTCATTTTTTTCAACCTCAGTTGCTCTATGAAGAGGTTGTCAAACCCAAGTACATTAATAAATTAATCATTAAATTTTCATTAATATCTTCTTGGCAAGCTGTTAATACCATGGTACTTACAAACCAGCAGGGGCATATTTTGAAGTGACAACTTTCTCTGTGCTGAACATGTAAAAAGCAAAAGCAAAATGTTGAACATATTAAGAAAAAAGCCCCCAAGGCATTAAAAAATTAACAAAACATACTCAATGGCAAAATGTCCTTTCACATATCAAATTAATGACTGATCTCATTATTTAAACACATACCAATATTACCAGAAATTATTATTAGCTAGGGAATGCTTGGGTTTTTATATCCTTAGTATAGTGGTTTAGTTTATTTTGATCTGACAATGTCTAATGTAAAAGGTAAGCACAGAGAGAACTTATTTCATTCAGCGTATGGAAGTTCTCTTCAAAATAGCAGAACTTGACCTAAATTATTTAAGATTTATTTCATTTTTACAGGTGTTTGCATATGTGTGTGTATGTGTGTGTGTGTGGTATGTCTGTTTATGGGAAACATGCTTGTGTGTATAGGTGCTGACATAGGCCACTGAACTGGAGTTACAGGCAGTTATGAGCTGCTGGATTTGTGTGCTGGCAACTGAACTCTGGTCTTCTACAAGAAAAGCTGTTGCTTTTGACTTTTAAACCATGATCTCTTTAGCACCACTTTATCTAATTTAGATCAAAGAAAGGAAAACCCATGAGTTGGTGCTGTTTTAGAATACAGAAGCTGAAGTTCAGTGTATGGGTTAGTTCTCAATCATAATACTAATTTGTTTTTGGATCCCATGCTCATCTGGCCATTTCCTGATACCTAGGCAATATCTCTCTACGAATAGATCCTAGGGTTCTTCAAAGCTATTGTAATTTCCCCAAGATTGCAATAGCTAATATTGTCAAGGAATAAAGAAAGCATGTCTGAGCAAGATAATGGGGATGAATCTGAACATGCCATTTGTATTCCATCACAGCAACTTTGTATAGCATCCTGTTTAAAACTGACTATCGGGCTTTGAACAGCCTGAGAAACATAGACAAATCCTCATTCTCATTTTTCACGCAATCTGCTCTGCACACCAGACTATGTCTATTTCCTTTGTAGTTTGGAAGCTGACTCCCATCTGTGTTCCTCTTACATTTGTATCTCAGTGACTTTCCTGCTATTCTCATTGTCATGAACCCCATCCCTGGGAAAGAAAAATAAAGCACTAGAGCCACTAAAAATAAAGCACACCGTTCTCTACTTCTTCCTCTGAGGATTACTTCAGCTGTAAATGGCACACTGAGTATCATCCCCTTCTGGGAGGTTCTTCTGCCTTCATCCCCCTTAAGAAGAACCATCCAGAGGCTGTGAGATTCTGTGGTCCTGACAGCCTGGCTCTTGAAAGCCTCTGAAATCTCTCCTCACAGAAGAGTGGAGTTTAAGACCAAGATTAACTTTGCTTTCGTCATCATCAGGGGCTAAGATAAGGCCTACTGTGTTGCTCATTTATCACCAGATGAGATTTCTGACTTGGAAACTCTGAAACAGACATCCCAATAGACCAGCAGTTCTCAATCTGTGGTTCGTGACCCCTTAGGTGATAGGGCTCACCTAAGAACATTGGAAAACACATATATTTACATTGCAATTCATAACAGTAGCAAAATTACAGTTATGAAGGAGTAACGAAAATAATTTCATGGTTGGAGTCACCACACCATGAAGAACTGTGTCAAAGTGTCGTGGAGTTAGGAAGGCTGAGAACCACTTCTTTAGGAAGCCCTAACACAGCACGGCTCATTCATTGTCTTCCATCACATTTCTGAGACAGCTCATAGTAAGAAATATTTCATTTAACACAATGTCCAGAGGGATTCAGAGAGAGACTGAGGAAGGACAGATGAATCAGTGATTTGCTAAGGTTTGCCCAACAACTAAAAATGAACTTGAAGAACTGTGAGTTTTCATCTATAGGCCAAGCCTAAAACAGCCTGGCTCTATATTGCAATTTAGCTCCTGGAACTAACCAGGATTTGATTTTTGCTTTCTCTGCATCTAAGTTTGGAGAAAATGCCTTTGAAACAGCTTAGCAAGAAAAAAAAACAAAACAAACAACCAACATCAAAAAACCCTACCAGATTTGAAGTTCAAATGACAAGAAAAATAGCTTTGTCACCTCACTCTTCTAACTGATACTGATGGTTGCTGTGTGAGGTACGTTCATGGCCAAGAGTACTGGAGATAGTGGTTTTTCTTGTCTGATTTTGTTTCCCCTTTTGTTTGCATTTGCAGCTCTGGGTTAATTCTGGGCTCTGGTACGGCTTTGTTTGTAAAGGTTTTATACAAACCTGATTACTCAAACAATCAGAGAAGGGTTTTAAATCCCCCAAATTCCTGTAGAAACTGCGAGGAACACAGTCCCCAATCTCTCTGGTTACCATGACTAGGCAGCATTGTTCGTGGACAGCAGAGAATGCCACCAAGTTGAGCAGCTCTGTGTGGGTCTGTACCCCAAGCTGGGTGATTCATCAGGACCGCTCTGATTTTGGCAGAGGCTAATGTCAAGCCCCTCTGCCACCACCAATCTAAACTTCCTAGTTTGTGCCATTGCTGCCAACATCTGAGATGCTAATCACCACAGGACGTAGTCACCTGGCAAATTCGCAGGAGCACCTGATAGCAGGGGACACCAATATTCACACCTCATTCAGTGGCTGTCTGAGAAGATTGCTTTACGGTTTTTGACTCTTTACAAGGCAAGCCACGCCCACTCCCAGTAACCCTGCCTGCCTCCCCAGCCATCTTGACTCTCTGCCTGTTCTGTCGGCACTCCCCCCTTTAAGTAATAAATATACAATTCTATTCCATACTATGTGTCTGCCCNNNNTACTATGTGTCTGCCCACATGTCTCCCACCCACGTGCCCGCCTGCCACCGCCGCTGCAGACTCACTGTGCTGCCTGCACCAGCCCGCCCCGCTGCAAGCGGAACGGGCCAGGGCTCACGGCTGCTCAGACATTTTTTAAAAAATCATAAAAATTGCTACCATTTGAATGTGAAATGTTCCCTCTTGTGTTTGAATATTTGATGACTTTGACGACTAGCTGGGGGAAGGTTTTAAGATTAAAAGCTGGAAGGAAGAGTGTCAGTGGTGAGAGCCTGGAGGATTCTTAGTCTGGCCCCATTTCCTGTCCACTCTCTACTTCCTCACTGGGTGCGGGCCACCAGCTGTCTCACTCCTGTGGCCATGCCTTTCCCACTACAAGGGACTGCATCCTTCTTAAACTGTGAGCCAGAATAACCCTTTCCCTCCTCAAGTTGCTTCTTGTGGAGTATTTGGTAACAGCCGTGAAAAGTAAAATAAAATGACAATAAATTCAAGATAAGGAACACAGATGTGAGAGAAACCCTTTTAGTGGTGCTGCAGAATCTTTGTTCCCTTTCTCAACCCCTCCCCTTTTCCTCTTTCTCTCAGGCTCCCGCCCCACTTCTTTCAAATGCAGAAACCAAAGTAGTAAGGATGCCTTGCCCTTCCCTCCAGTCCTGAGCCTTAGAGGCAATGCCAAAAGGAAGAAAGGAAAGTGATAAAATGAAGTTGCTTAAGCATCTTATATTTTAACGTCTTAGCATAAGAAGAAAATAATCCCAGGACTACAAGAAAGAAGACATCGGAGTATATATCCTTCCTCCTCTATGTTAAATAAGCGTATTTAGAATAAAGAGCAAAGAGGAGGGCTGAACCAGGTGGGCAACACTCAGTTGGGGCCTCTAAAGCAGTTTCTTAATGCTCCTGGCTGTATTACTTCTTTGCATATTCATGCTTTTATGGCTCACACAACAAAAAAGAGCTTGCCATTTGCCAACTGTATTGTGTTGAGAAATGTCCTGTCTGGGACCTCAGAATGTGATTTTATTTGGAAATAGTGTCTTTTCAGTTGACTTTAAGAGGAAGTCATGTTGAAACAGTGTGGACCTTCATCCAGTAAGCGATATCCTTAGAAGAAGAGAAGAGAGACAGAGAAGACAGTCAACGTAAAGAGGGAAAGATTGATGCAACTATAAACCCACAAAGGCCAAGGATTGGAGACAGTCACCTGATAGGTAAAAGAAAGGCAAGAGCCAGTTTGCTTTGCAGGCAGAGAGAACCAGCATGCAGCCTCCTTGATTTTGGATTTGCCTGCCTCCAAGGTTTTGGCTGTAATATCAAAGAAAGAAAAGCCGTGGACTGTGCACAGACACATACGCTCACACTTACACACAAGCGAACTCTCACATTGTGTGTACATACACATGCACACGTGTGATCACACACAAGTTTGCAAAAAGAAAATGCTTCATTTGGGGATATGTCAATTCAGCATCAGTTTCCACCATGGACTCCTGCGAGTACCAGAGATGACCTTTATGAGGGGTTAAGGACAGGACTCAGTGTGTAACAAAGAGCATGTGGTAACCAGCACCAGGGGGATTCTCCTTGCTGGCTCTGTAACCGCACTGCTTGCCCTTCTAAACCCTGGGGTGTACTGAAGGGGACTATAGACACCCTTCTGCTCTCCTCGGGGTCATAAGCCCTGGTGTGGGTGTCTGGAAGTGGTTCACACCCGAGTATAGGGGTACAATTCCATCAACACAAAAATAAGGAAACACCCTCTCCATCTTTTTGCCTCTGGAAAGATATCAGAACCTAAGAGTATGAGTCGTCCTGCAGACTCTGTTCTGAGGCACCGTGGTGTCCTGGAGACACTGATGGAAATGACAAAAGGGAGGTGAGGTGACCTCGGAGCCAGGAAAGAGCCTTGTTGCTCTCCGAGGCACGTAGCAGAGTACATAGGCTGCTGGTTTCATTATGAGGAGGTTCTGTCAGAGCACACGTGACAGGCCAAAGCAGAAATTCTCAGAATACTGATTCCACTGTTTATCGAGCCACCTACGTGACGATCACTCACTTTGGTTATTTGATCTAACCTCTGTTCATTTCCACGATGCCTCTATTAGATTAGTATGGTTATTGCCATTTTTATGGATAAACTGGATAGGTGAAAGGTTAACAGAATGGCCTAAGTTCCTGCTGCTAATGAATGATGGAAATGCCTTCCAAACTCAGATATGACAGATTATAAATCTATGCACTTACCAGGGTGCTTTGTTTAAATTTTTAAAGATGTTTTAAACATCTCACTCTCTGGGAAAGTTCTGAGCAGGATTGCTCCTTGACCTCTGAGCTCACACAGGCCAAGGCTGCTCAGATAACAATCTTGTTAGGATGGCAGCTGTCAAGAACCAGCTGGGACTCTTCCAAATGAGCTGTGTCACCATTGCCCGAGAATTGAGGCAATGACCCACAGAGAGAAAATCCCTAGGGCATGTACCACATGCACACTTAGCAATGCATTTCATTTACACAAGCACACACAGTATTCATGATGACTATGCATCCATACATACACATGCACACATACAATCATGAAGGCAGAAAATGCCCCCTTTGGGGCTCTGTCAACATGCCATTGTGGGAGGCTGGCACCTTCCTTGGCTTCTGCCCAGTTGTTGTAGCCCCTGAAGCAGCAGGGTTGACATATTAAGGACCCTTGTCTTTCCAGAGCGGGTTTCAGTTTCCCTCTTTTTCACTCTTTGGTCAGATGCTTTAACCCCATTAGCTTCTTCTGGTCCCAGATAATACTTTAATTCTCTGGTGGCTTAAATCGGTCCTTAAATCTGTCCTAGTAGCTTCTATGAATGATGGCCAACATTTACAGAGAAGACCACAAAGACTAGACCATTCAATCTCCTCTAGTTTCTTTAGACCACATGTAATATTTGCATGGAAACAAGTTCCTCTGGGAAGAATTTAATGCCTGGGATCCAGCTCATAGGTATGAGGTATACATACCTGTGTGTAAAACGGGGAGAAAGAACTGAAAGGCCTCTGCTCCATGGGGCATCAGCTGCTACCTCCCTTACAGTTTACTCAGCGTTTTCTGACTGTGCTTATAGAGTCTACCTGGGTTCAGCAAGGGTATATCATCAGCCCCATGTATATTTCTAAATGCATATTTAAAATAAAGGAGCAAAGGCAGAGATCTGGGGACAGGCTGGGGATTGTGAAGCAGTTTCTTACAGCTCTTGACTATGTTACTTCTTTCTACATTGGTACTGTTCTGGTCCCCACAGCTAAAAAGAACTCCTCTTTTGTTACTGTGCTGACCGTAATGGTGCCCCTTCTGGGAACTGAGAATGTTATCTTCTTGGGTGCAGGGTCTTTGCAGTTGTTATTACTTAAAAAGAGATGGTATTGAAGCACTGCGGACCTTACTCTAGTGAATGGTGTCCTGATTATCCTAAAGAGATACACGGGAGACTGTCCTGTGAAGAGAGACTGAGACAATGGGATCATAAAGTTGACAAAGACCAAAGATTGTGAGCAGCTACCTGAAGGTAGGAGTGAGTCATGCCAAGGTCTCCCTTGCAGCCAGAAGGAGGCTATAGACCGAGACCTTGACCACAGTCTTCCTGCTTCTGGAATAGCAAGAGAAGACATTTCTATTGTTTTAGCTGGCCTTAGACACCTACTAGATATCAGTAGCAACTGATGAGAGAGACTGGTGTGCTTAGAGTCTAGCATCCCTCTGCAGATTTGTAGATGGAGGGGTTGTTTGAATTATTGTGGTGGAATGGAGTTTAGACTGAGGAAAGAGCAAAGAGACAGGATGGGGAAGGGTTAAGTGGTGTAGGAGGGTCATCTGTCTATGTGTTACTTTCATTGGTTAATAAAG
>LOJH01057198.1:0-11587 GCA_001685095.1 Ellobius talpinus | reverse complement strand
GTGTGAGACGTAATTCAAAGAAAGGCTCAACCCACATAATGTCTCTGATGATTTATTTTATGTCTGTAAGCCAACTATCTTTGCCAATTTCCTTCTGTAATGTTATAAAAATCTTGCATGAACTTCAGTAAAATGCTGCAGATTCAAACCTCACTTGAGTTTTGTCTGTCTGTCGTTCTCCGAATCCTAGATTCTCCTTAGCCTTCGCCCTTGTTCTCCCTCGGTTCGTGGTTCCCGTGAGAACCAGTCCGCGGCAATCTATTAAGTACAGAAACAAAAATATTATGGCAAAATTCATTATTATGTATGAGTAACACATGCTAACAAAGCTAAGAGTAAATATGGTCCTTTTTAGACTCCTTATAATTTTGTACAAATGCTAAGTGCAAAGTTTTAAAACAGTGTCTGGCTGATCTTAATTATTCTTCAACCATTGCCCATGAAAGGTCATCGCTCTTGCATCCCCCACCTCCTGACTCCAACAATCCTTTAAAGCCAAAAGAAGTGCCCCTCTGCTAAGCCTTCACTTACCTCTACCAATCTTCTCCCCTTGAATTGTGTGGCAGCGGAGGGATGAGAAGGTGAGCTTCTGAGCTTCTCAACAAGTTCCTGACCGTCTCATACTGGCATTACTGTTTGTTCTATGGCCTTAGCAAGTCACACTTGCCTTTCTGATTTGAAAGAGAGAAGGTGGGATCTGCCTCCCCTTCATATGACTGTTGGGGAGAAGGAGGGAGAAAAATCATGAGAAGGACTGGCCAAGTGCCTGACACAACTGTGTCCCCAGTAGTAGTGACACACTAAAATTGACAGCCATCAAATACATGTCAGTACCTGGAGCAGTAGACACTCATGGAGAACGTCCGGGTTTTGTTTTGTTCTGTTTTCCAAATCAAAGGAGGGTCTAATATTTTTAGTCTCCATTATCTCAAGAGGAAGAAGAACAGCTCAAGTCGCGCTTACTTTCTCAGAGGTCAGCAAGCTGTCCCTGCAGGGTGGGAACAAGAGGCAAGGCAGGGAGGATGTGGACCAGAGCTGTGATTCCATACTGGTCTGGGATCTGCTGCGGGCAGATGGTGGAAACACACAGCCAAGGCTCTGGCGAAGAACCGCTGTCAGGAGGGGCTACTGGAAAGGCTTGACTTCTGACCTCTGCCTGCTGCAGGTTTATTTTTAGAAATGAGGGAGAGGGAGGAAGGACGGGGAGTTGTATTGTGACTGACCAGGTGACAGGGCCGGGATCAGTCTGGAAGGAAAGAGATGATAAGAGCAGAGATTTCAATGACCGAGGGCAGCCCTTCACTTTTGCTCGGAAGGTAACTGTTCCTGTTGGGAGCTGCAGGCCCATTTGGCAAAAGCAACAATACAGGAAAACTGCTCCACAGCTTCTATTGGTCCACAGGGTCATGGCCAGGTCCCCAGCCTGATGAAGATTTCTCTTCCTTTGTGATGCTGTGTGTGTGTGTAAAACAAGCCAGCAGCATGCAGAGCCTGGGTTGGAAGGACAGCTGCAGAAGCGGCCATGATTCTCCCTGACAGCCAGAACTGTCATCACTCCACTGCTGTCTTCCTCAAAACCCACAACCACCCTGGCCCCATCCCACTTCCAACCTCTGCAACCAGACTGCTGAGTCCACCTGTGGGTTTTCCGTGATGACTCTAGATTTCGTTGACTCCATCTTTGGAGGATGGGGCTCCATCCCTGAAGGTTATGGTGCCTGAGTGGTACCCAGAAGTGCTGTTGATCGCGTCACATAAGATACCATCCCTAACAAACTGGGCATCTGTCAGCAGAGTTAGTTCAGGGCCTGGCCCTGGCAATTTTGACAAACCAGGCTCAACCACCAACCTCAACAAGCCAATTAACAGACAATGGTGCAGTCACATTGGGGAAAGGAATAGAGAGGTGTGTGTGTGGTGACACCCCCCAACCATGCCCATTTCGGGGTCCTAACACTCAGTTAAGGCTTAACTAGGGTGCTGATTTCCTTTCTGATGTGTAATAACATTTTCTAGCAAAAAACAACATAGAGTGGAAAGAGTTCCTTTAAGCTTCCAGGTCACTGTCCAGAGGTCAGGGCAGGAACTGAGGCAAGAACCTAAAGTAGAATTCATGAGGGAAAGTAGCTTCCTGGCTCACTCACAGACCAATTCTACACTTTCTTACACAGCCCAGGACACAGGGAATGGTGCTGCCCACAGTTGCCTGGAGTCTCCTACATCCATTAATAATCAAGACAAATCCCCACAGATGCAACTATAGGCCAGTGTGATCTGGGAAGTCCCCCAAATGAGACTCGCTTCTCAAATGACTCTAGGTTATATCACATGGACATTTAAGTTGACTTGGTCAACTAGAGAGCCATACTGAGCAATCTTCCTCAAAGAGTAGTCTTGTCCATCACTGGCCATCATCTTCTGGGCTCCAGTCTCACCTGTAGAGCAGTCTGACAAGTTCTCAGAGATAGGCAGAATCTCTTCACAGCAGACAAGCTTCCCTCATGGCTGGCATTAGGCTTCAGCCTTTCCTTTTCCCAGTATGAGACTCTCTCAGTGCTTTCTTGATGTCCATTGTCTCCATAGGCAGATACTCAGAATGAGGGCACAAGGATCTCTTTAGAATATCTTCAACCCTGTCAGGACAGTTCCATAATAATTGACCATGAGGTCAAATAGCAGAAGAACCATCAATCAATCTCATTTGCATCATCTCAGTCAATCCTAGAACAGCCTATGGGAAGAATCTATTGTCACCACTCAGATCTGGGCAGAGATCCAAGCCTTATGCTGCTGACAATCAAATCAGGCCTTTCAGAACCATTGTCACCAACAGTCACCCTAACCGCAGCACTCTGTCACAAGAGTGGCATTCATTTACCTCAATCCTGGACAGGCTGCCTCCAACTCATGGAGTCTGTCCGGTGTTCCCTGACAAGTGGTCCCTGGGCATTCCCATGGCCACTCTACATTCTTCTCTGGTCACTTCTCTCCAGTAAGGGGTCAGATATCTTACTCCCAACTCAAAGAAGCTGCAATCTCTGAGTAACTGGCCTTTCTGCATATGGCGATAAGACTACTTCGCTATGAATCATCCAATCTGTGTGTATCTGTCTTTCTGTCTGTCTGTCTGAAATAGGGTCTCACTAAGTAGCCCAAGCAGTCCTTCACTATATAATCCACTCCAGCCTCAAGTTCATAACCATGCCCCTGCCTCAGCCTCCTGAGTGCTGGGAATACAGGCATGAACCACCAGATTGTACGATCTAATCTCCTTTGAAAGATTATGATGTTGGTTTGGACCCTGTACACAGACTTCAGGTTTTTAAAAAATAAATTGGTTCATTTCATCTTAGAGGGTAAATTAGCTGTCGATTGTATAGAGTGATATTTATATGGAGAGCAAGGTGTCTTCTACGTATAAGCAAGGCGAAGTGATGCAGTAGAACGCTCTGACATCAGGACGAGGAGCTGGAGGCTGTAGCTGTTGAGACAGAAGCGATGCTGGATCCTGACCCACAGAGAACTAGACTGAATTCTCAACTTCTCTGAGCCACTGTGAAGATGACTAAAAATGCCCCTAAAGTAGGAGCCAGGAGAGGAACTCAGTTAAGGTCGGTGAATGTGCAGTTAGAGAGGAGCCTGGCTGGTCACGGGTCTGGAAGGTTAGAAGTGGCTTTATCTGACCATAGATGTCAATAGCATTTCGGCCCCCACTTTGAAATTACCATGAGTATTCCCTCCAAGTACCGAAGTGTCTTTCCCATGTTTGATCTTTCTCAACAAGCTACTGGAACAATCAAGGTTAAACAAAGCCTTTTCTAATGAACGCAGGGAGCAAAATTGGACAACCCTCAACTCTTACATTTTCATTGTTAAAATGGTGGCATTTGGTTTTTAAAAAATTGTCACCAACTCTGTGGAAAGTGCTTGCCCTGTGGCCCTGAGATCAGTTTTCATCTCAGTTTAATATTAATATTATTAATTATTGATATAGAATAATAATGTATAAAATCATAATAACAATAAATCACAGTAATAACACCATGTGAAGCAGCACTTAGTTCTTTATTTTTCTAACATCAAAGGTTCCTCCTGAGCTGGAGATACGGCTCAGCAATTAAGAGCACTTGCTGCTCTTTCAGGGGCCTGGAGTCGGTTCCTGGCGCTTAGCAGTAATTCTGACTCTGTGGGTTCCGATGTCTCTTTGGGCCTCTTTGGGGAATGTACTCATGTGCACATAGCCACATACAGTCACATACATGAACACATGTATTTGAAAAAATTAATTTAGCTCCTCACTCATTTGTAGCAAGGGTCTGTTTATTAAAAAAAAGAAATTCCGGGAAATGACTGAACCTGTGAGTTCACACTAGAAATACACAGGTAAGGATTTGTGTGTGGCTCAGATTCCCACTTCCAGTGAGGGGTCTGAGGCTTCTTTGGGTCCTGATTAGCTTGGGCATCCTGGTTCCAGCCAGGCCAGGACCCAGAGAAGAACGCTGGACCAGAGGTTTTTGAGACAGTGAGTCAGCTTGTTTCTGTTGGGACCAACACTCCTAACTTGAAACAAAATAGACTTTAAATTCATTCACAGATTACTTAACACCTCTGCTAGATGGCCTGATCACAAATTGGAGCTCGTGGGGCTGGGCGGATGGCTCAATGGAGAAAGCGTTTGCTATGCAGATATGAGAACCTGAGTTCAGATCTCCAGAAAGTCAGGCACAGTAGTGGGACTGTGGCGAGATGCAGGGTGGAGACAGGAGGATCCCTGGGAGCTCATGAGACAGCTTGGCTCAGTGACACAAAAAGAGACCCTGTCTTAAGGTGAAGACCAACACCCAAGGTAAGGTATCCTCTGCCCTCACATGCATATGTGAGTGCCAAGCATACACACAGAGACACATACATGAGCGTGCGCACAAACACACACACACACACTAAAACAAAAACACTTGGAGTTCTATCTATGAAACCCTTTTAAGATGAAAAGGCCTGGAAGGTTCGGCCACAGCTGCCAAAGCCTGCTAATTAGAGAGCGTCCAACTTCCCCAGCTTCTCAGTCACAAGGTCACCTTCGGACATGACACTGCCTGTTCAGTGAAGATTACTAAGGCAAGGCTACCACAACAGAAGTAGAGCCACCTGCCACCTAAAACCCACCTCAAAACCCAAACCACAGCCCTGCTTATCCTCCCCCGTGCCTTCTCATTTTCACTCTTCACGCGGCACTTAGTTCTGTGTGGTGTTATTTGTTTATTATGTGCCCCCCCCGTGCTGTGGTGGAACCACCCAGAGAGTGGGAGTTCTTTGTGTCTTGTTTATTGCTAAAGCCCCCACCCCCACATCCAGCGGTGTAAACCTAGCAGACACCAGATCAAAACAGAGCATCCCCTGGTGTTAGAAGTGTGGACTGAGGGTTGCCTAGGGTAAGCTTGTTTGGGCTGTCATTTAGCTAGCAGTTCATGGCGAATTAACTGGAGAATGAACAGAAACAAGGCAGAGGTGGATTCACAAGGGCCGGGATAATTAGAAATCAGGAATCTCCAGTTGTCAATCTCATCGCCGAAGGCTTTCCCAGAATGCTAATATTTCCAGTTCCTTATAGAACACAGGAAGCAAAGTTTGAAAGGGGAAATACTTCTGAGAATATTTAACCGGGACACAGGTGACAACTCCCTACCTGTTGTCTTGAGACATCTTAATGTGGCCTCACTTAACCTTCTGAAGGAGATGGCTGTTCAAAAGACTCAGCATCACAACCAGAGTGAGTCATGGTGAAGATCAGCTCAGCTCTGCTGAAAGAGCTGTGAGTGACCCACACACCCAACACACTGACCTCTGTGATCACGACAGGCCTTTGGTTACTGTGAAGAGATAAACACAAGACACCGCTGTCTTCCCTGTTTCTAATGAGGTTACAGAATAAGTACACATTTTGAAGCACTTAGATGACCTGTCTGGGAAGCTTCCATTCCTGGAGGAGCATGAGTTTAGGTAGAAGCTCTTTTCTATCACTGTTTTGAGTAGCCCTGCTGACAAGAGGCAACTATGAGTACACAGACACAGATGGTCCCTCTTGCAACACACAGTTTCTTATGGACCACCCAACCCTCTCACTAAGTGAGTATCACAAACACAGTCTCAGCTTGTCAGTGGGAAAGTCCTGTGTGGTGTGACTTAATCACTCCATGCAGAAAAGCCTCAGAGTGCTGGGCCTCTTCCCTGATGTGCAATTTTTGACCTCAGCATCCCCGGACCAGTGACATATCTCCCCGAGGAGGCTCTCTTACAGTCTTGGCATATCAGTTATTAGCACATGCTGAACCCTAGCAAAAGCTGGAGGCTCCTCTGCCCAGGGACCTGTAATCTAGCTGTGTTGGGGCTTGAAGTACCTTCCATCTCGCCTCTGCTAATGGTGAAGCAGAAGAACCAAAGGTTTCTCAGTCAGCTCGGGGCACATCCAGAAAGCACTCAGGACGTCACACAAGGATGTAATCTTCCCTACTGTTTTTACATTATGCAGCTCAGATCTTCCAGCAATGGAGGACTGGCCCAGGGACTGACCACTAAAATACATACTATGATTCTAGCTCAAGTGGGGTCCTCATGCCCAGAACAGCCCCCACAGCTGCAGGTACCCAGGGGATGTCAGAAGGGAGAAGGAACCGAAGGAGAGAAATAAGGCTATTGAGTTTTTCTAAGTCCTGTGTTTCCTCTTCCTAAAAGGGGGAAATGGCTCAGCTGGCAGGGGCACCTGCTATCAAGGCTGATAACCTGACTTCAATCCCTGTTACTCATAAGGCACAAGGAAAGAGGAAACGTAAGAAAACTGTGCTCTGATCTCCACACACAGTGCCATCGCCAGACATCTACACAAACAAATAAATGAGTGTAATTTAAGATGTAGCCTAATAGGGGCTAGAGAGATGGCTTAGTGTTTAAGAGTACTCGCTATTCCTCCAAGGGACCTGGGTTCGGTTCCAGCACCCATGTCAGGTACCTCGCAACCACCTGTAACTCCAGTTCCAAGAGACACAGTGCCTTCTTCTGGATTCCATAGTTCTGCCTACAGGCCGTGCCCATATAAACACTCCCTCACACACATATATACATAGGAAAGTCTTTTTGGAAATATTTTACAAGGAGGCTAATGTGATACTTTCTCTGTAGGACTGTCTTGATGATTTCATGTGAACCCAAAGAAGGTGTTTAGGCTAGTGTCTGGCATGTGGGGGGCACTAAAAAATGTCAGGTGGCAGTAAAGACTGTGGTCGTGACGCAGAATGGGGGACGAGAACGTGGCAATTTCTTGACTCTATCTCAGACACTGTGCCAAATGCTAACTTCTGCAGTGGGGTTGTTTATCATAAGCAATTGTGTGTGAAGCCCTGATATGCCATAATGTCAAAATATATTTCTCTGTTTAGAGGATTGAAAGATCCACAGGCCTCATCTCTGCCTCGGGTGGCCCTTGGGCACCCCTAGCAATCTTTAAGACTCCAGAGAATACAAAGATCCTGATGGCTCAAGCAGCTCCTGCCACCCTATGGCAGCTGGGACAAGACTAGGTACCACGGTTATGCCTCTAGACCCCCAACAGTAAAAGATACAAATGAAAGGTTCACCTAGAAGACAACCAAAGGGAGGGAAGTCTAGCGTGAAGTTGTGCTGTGTGCTAGCTCACTGCCTGCTCTAGAAATTGCCCTCTGTTGTGGATGAGCAACAGCTCATAGGAAATACACCCTGGGAACCCAAGCAGGCCAGTACGTGCTGACCTTCTGAGGTCCCTGCCTTTCCTCTGATGACCCTCTGGCCTCTCTTGCTCACTGCTATTTCTTTAAGAAACTGTGGTATGAGGTAATGAGGGACAATGTGTTGTTTAGATGGGGTTAAACTCATGGAGGAAATAGCTATTAATTTTAGACGAATTGTAATGGCCTCTCAAAGATACAAAGGAAGAAATGAGACATTTTCAAAAATGGTTTTGCAAGAAGGAAAATAAGTAATCCTTGGTCTTAGACAAATGCTCTCAGAATATTATTGTGTCGTGTCTGATCCCCACCCCTCTCTGAATTATAGTATTTCATGCATGTTGCAGATGAAGCCATTGTATCAGCCAGAGACTAATTTTAATGCCAAGGTTGATTACACAGTAAGCTCTCCTCAGCTTCTACACTATCCTCTGTGTGACTCCCGCCTAGCCATCAGCTACAGATTCACACATGGGGAAGGATTTGGCCTCATTCATTAGCCTTGATGAATGCTTGGTCACATTTAACCTTTCTCTGCAACAAAGGTCTCAAGGTTGCCATAGTAATGGGAAATTCAGTCCACGGAGCCTCCTTCTCCTGGAGTGGCCCTGGCGGGCTATTGCATCACAGCACACTTCCAGTTGGGTCAGATCAGAGCTGATTCCGCCATTCGCCATAAAGGTCTGAGCCATGGGCGACATTTGCCAAAGGCCCGTCTCTTCCACTGTCATTCAGATGGATGCAGCAGCTGGAGTATAAAGTGGGGCTAAGGGGGACAGATTGTCTCATGGGCCATTTGATGACTTAGAAATTCAAAGACCCAGGATGTCATCTAGCACTAGCTTTAGATTGTGTTTTCCATATAGGATACCCCTGAAAGACGGTCATTGTTGCATGACTTTGCCTGGGAAAACTATTGTCTGTTCTCCTCAGATAGAGAACCCGTGATAGAACAAGAAAACAATTCTACCCAGTTTAACTTAGTGAACCAGTAAGGTTGTTAGGGTTCCCCACAGGACTATGGGTGGGATTCTGAGGACTTAAGGACAGAAAAGCTCACCCCAGCATGAGTGATGGCCCAAGACAGCTGTGTCCCTGGTGCTCCTTGCAAGGCTTGTAGGTAGCCTGGCAGGGTGGAGATGTTCCTCTCCTCAGGAGGAGCTATTTAAATAACCCCAAGGTCTCTGTGAATCTTCCACATTTCTAGAACTTCAGAGACTTAAGTTGTTTACTTCTTGGACTTTATAAGTTTTATTTCCTGAGTCTTTCAACAGGGTGGAATATTATAATTTGGAGGAAAATGCTCACAATAGCCCCCAACCTGTTGCTTGAAGCCATCTGAGAACGGAAGTAAGCTGTGAGGGTGGACAGCCCTCAGGGTTCTTCCTTCGAAACCGGTCACCAGCATGCTAAATGCTCACTCTGCCGGGTGTCAATCCTGTCTAAAACAAGCTTGCTGCACTCCCAAGGCCCACAGGAAACAGGGCTGAGGTTACAGAATGAACCCCACTTAGCTCACACAGCCCAGACAATTGCTCACATGGCTCATCGATCACCTCCAAGGTAACGTTTCTCCTGCTGTTTCCTCATGTCACTTCCTGTCCCTCCCAGGTCACCTTTGGAACGTTCTCTGTGTTCTAAGCCTCCCTGTCTTTAGTCACTGCCTAGACCATATTTCTCTCTCACCTTTAGAAAATCCTGGTCCTCCTGTGTGAGCATGCTCTGTACAAACTGCCGTCCTTTCTCCCCATCTTTCATCTTCTCTTCAGCCCTCTCTTCCTTCTTACCATATACCTTCTTTCTTTTATTTCTCTTTCTGTATCCATCCATCCATCCATCCATCTATCCATCCATCCATCCATCCATCCTCTCATTCAGAGTTATAGGGGCCAGAGAGATGGCTCAGTAGTTAAGAGTACTTGCTACTCTTGCAAGGGTTTAGCACTCACATCAGTCAGCTGCTCACAACTGCCTATAATTCCAGCTCCAGGGAAACCAGTGCCTTCTACAGGCAACTGCATGCCCATGCATGCACACAGACACAGAAATAGAAGCATTTTTTTAAACAAATTACTCATAAAGGGTCTAATAGTACCTGCCCCAGCCCTGTCCGAAGTTTTAACCCTAGCCTTGAACCACTTTGACTGAGTTAACTAGCATTCTATTGTGGAGAAAGAAAATAAGCCAGGCACCCTGTCTCAAAAAAAAAGAAAGAAAAGAAAAAGGAAAACAAATATCATTTTTTAAAAAATCTATAGTAAGTCAAATGCAAGAACAACAGATTTTAAACCGTTTGCTTTTCTTTTTTAAATGACATTGGTTCCTTCTTCCATTCTCCCATCCTCTTAACCTTAAGATTTCAAAAACACAAGGTGACATCAACATTCCTGTTGGCCCCCTGGAAATCCACCCTTCTATCTCTCATGGGCCTCCTGCTCCCAAAGTTAGTGTCTAATTAGACTATCTCTCATCCCCCCACACTCCACTCATTGAGATTCCAGAACTTAATCCCCCAACTCATTGAGATTGTGGAACTTAATCCCCCAGGTCACTGAAGAGACCCTCTGGATGCGAATGATCCTGAGATCAATACAAAGCTCTGCTTGGTCCAGGTGGATCCAATAGGATCACAGAGGTCTCTCCATGAGGCATAGATAGAGACTGATCAGAGTCAGAAAACAAGATGTCGAGCGCTGAGGAGATCATTGATTTGGTAAAGTGCTTGCTGCCAAAGTTTGTTCTCAGAACTCATGTGTTAAAAAAGGAAGGAAGGACGTTCAGTTTTATTTTTAAGAACACTGGGAATATACACCAAGTTCCCTTGACCTCAGTTGCCACATCTTTTGTTTTAGCTCCAGTCTTTTTCTGGGTGATTTTTTTTTTGGTTCATTTGTTCATGAATTCGGTTTCTTTGTGCTGTCAGCAAAGAGAAGAAAATTCTACTTTTTACAAAGAGCTGTGGAGTAGAGAGACCAGAGTTACACTTACTGATTCATAATGCTCTATTGAGCAATTCTCCCCAGTAAGTCACAGCAATCGGGACCAACCTACAGAATCCGAATCTGGGGTCTTGGCATGTAGACAGCATAAGAATTGCTCAAAACTATCTGTTGAGAGGATTGTGAGAGCGATCGCTGTGCAAGCTTGAGGACTTGAGTTCTGATTCTAGCACCATATAAAAAAAATCTGGGTGCAAAGGGGAGGTCTGCACTGGGGGTGGAGCCAGAAGCAGAGGCTTGACAGTTGCCAGCTTCGCTCCAGATTCACTGAGACCCTGTCTCAAAAAGACAGCAGATAGGCATAGAGCAGGAAAGCTAAGGCCCTCCTCGGCCTTCATGTGCACATGCACATATGTGCACACCACACACATGCACACAAACATACACACACGCAAATAAAATTTGCTGAACAATGAAGAAATAAGCACACGTGCTAGACAGTGGGTGACCCCTGGCCCGTGTCAGAGCTACACCCTCCTGTCTTTGTGAAATGAGATACATACATTCATTCCTTTGTGTGTTGGAAAAGGTCTGACTCATGCATTGATTCTTGGCTTTCAGGCTTAATTGGTTGGTTCTGATCTCCCTAACTTCCAGTGCACATCCCACTGGGCTTGGGCAATTTGCTAAAATAATCATAGCACTAGACCGATCCATTATGTTTATCTTTAATGGCCACTATTAGGGTTGGTTGTTCAATCACTTTTGCTGTTAAGAGTGTAGATATCTACTCATAGTGTTCCGTATGGTGGTTCTCTTCTTTCCTTGGCTTAAAAAAAGTGATTGGGGGCTGGAGAGATGGCTCAGAGGTTAAGAGCATTGCCTGCTCTTCCA
>LOJH01057195.1:0-11587 GCA_001685095.1 Ellobius talpinus | reverse complement strand
GCCGTGTGGGAGCTGGGCCGGATGAAAAGCAGGCCTGCTCCCCTTTCACTACAGGTGTATATGTGATGTAAATGTAAGAAGAGAAGGAAGATACATACACATACATGCTCTTGTATGTACCACAACACCCATGTGAGCTTCAAAGGACAAATCTGAGTATGGGTTCTCACTTTCCTCACAAGGTTTTTTTGTCAACTGCACTATACACCCTACGTCCCATCTTGCCATAACAGCACTGGGGTTCCTAACACAAGCTACCACACCCAGCATTATGTGGGATTACACATAACAGCACTGGGGTTCCTAACACAAGCTACCACACCCAGCATTATGTGGGATTACACATAACAGCACTGGGGTTCCTAACACAAGCTACCACACCCAGCATTATGTGGCTACTGGGATTCAAACTCATGCCCCTCATGCTCAAGTGCTTTACTTACTGAATTATCTCCCAGCCCTATTTTTTCATTCCTTACAACAATGCAGGTTAGAATTAATTAATAAACTCTCCAAAAATTATTTTATTATTTATGTGTGTAGGTACTCACAGAAGCTAAAAGAGGGAAATGGAGCCCCCTGAGCTGGAGTTATAGGCAGTTACAAGTCTGAGTGCTAGGAACCAAACTCAACTCCTCCGCAAAAACATTGGGCACTTTTAATTGTTGAGCTATCTCTCAAGCCCCAATTAATCAATTCTTACCTAATATTTCTATGGATAAGTCTGACAAAAGACTGAATGCTTTCCCTTTAATCTTAGGAAGATAGCAAGGATGTCTGATCTAACAGTTACTGTTCAGCTTGGCATTATAGACTGCAGTCAGCGCAATAAACTACTGAGAAATGCATCAGATCAGACAAGAAGAGGATAGCCTTTTTCAGTGAAACACATAATTAAGTAAAGAAATCCTATAAAATCTACAAAAAATACTACCAGAACCAAGAATTCAGTATAATAATACTACAGAATCCTAAGTCAATATATTTATAATCATCTTTTTACACACTAGCATTGAACATTTAAAAATTGAAATAAAAGTACTTTTATACTTGTACCAAAACATGAAATATATGTAAATACTTAAATATTATAAAACTATGCAAGACTACCAATAAGAAAATATAAAAGCTGGGTTAAATAGAGACATGCAGTGTTAGTGAACTGAATGATCCTGTATTAAAAACCTACCTACCTCCCTTCCTCTCCTGGAACCAACCCAGTATTATACACATGCCAGGCTAATACTCTAGCATCAAGCCATACGTCCAGCACAATGCTGTTTAAAATTTCAATTTTATTCAAATCTATCTATAGATTCAACATAATCTCAAACAGAATCCAAATAAGCACTTTTATATAAATTGATACAATAGTTCTTTAAAATTGTATGAAAGTGAAAGGAAACAAGATTAACCAAAACTACACAGGAAAAAATAACAAAACTGGAGGGTTTATATAATTTGATTTTAGGATTTACTATAAAGCTACAATAATCCATATAAGTGGTACTGGTAGAAGGTCAACTGAACAGACATATGTATCTACCTGTGAGAAATACAGGATACTCTGCTATCCAAGAGAAAAGAAAACATGCCTTGCTACTATATGCAAATGTTAATTGCAGTGCCTAGCACACAGCACTCATGTGGTGCAATTCCCAACACCATCTCCAAAAGAAAAGAATAGTAGCAATAGTAAGTGCAACAATGTAGATCAATCTTAAAATAATCATGTCTGATTCCACTCACATAAATACTAAAGTACATAAATTCCTCTATAATAACAAGTTAGTCTAGTGATTACTAGGAGACACGATGACAAAAAGGGCAGGAAGAAAAAAAATCAAGCCATCTAAATAAATTTTTTCAAATGACAGATATATTTCATTATCTTAATAGTTTTAACCAGAGTAAATATGTTAGCAAGTATCAAGCTGGATGTCTAATATACAGCATACTGCTGTAAACTCCACCCCAACTGAGGAGAACATGTGTCCTGAAAATGTTGTCGAAAGTCAATTCTAGTACGAGCAGAGTTTTCAATAATGGGTCTGGTATTGCTTTGCAATTTTTTTTTCAGCAAACATTAGCAAAATCCATAAACTTATTCCTTCATATTCACCAACGTCTTTGAGGAAGCTGATGGTTATACTAAGTTTTGGGTGAACTCCAGGTAAGTAAACACCAAAAAAAAAGTACACAGAAAATGAATAAGCATACCTTGATTTGTGCAAAGGGTCTTTCATAACCTCCAACATAGAGAAGGCCAACATTCTGTGGAAGCAACCTACAAGGTAGGAAAAAATAAAATAAAAAAAACCTTATGTATAAGTACTGTGCCTTTATAGCAAGGATGTATAATAATAAAGAGTGGGGAGACTGGAGAAATATTCAAACAGTAAAGTGCTTGCTGCACAACCATCAGGACCTGTGTTTGATTCCCCATAATCCATGTGAAAAAACCAGGTGTGGTGGCAACAGCCTGTAATCCAGGCAGTGGGGAGGTAGAGACTGGCTCACTGACCAACTGCCAAGTTTTAGGCCAATAAAGAGATTGCCTCAAAAACAAAAATAAACACAAAACAAAAGACAAGGTAGATAGCATCTATAAAACAATACCCAAGGTAGATCTCTAGCTATAAACACATACACACACACAGAGAGAGAAATTTCTCTAACAGATACTATGAAAAATGAATATGAGATTGTCCTTTGTACAATGAGATAGTAACAAAGGAATCCTATTTTAAAATGGGTAAAATGTTAAGAATGGGGCTGCAATGTAGCTCAAGCAGGAAGGGTATTAGCACAACATACATGAAGCCTGGGTTCAAATCCCAGCACAGTATAAAACTGGGTGTACTGTCAAAGGCCAGCAATGCTAGCATTCATGGGATCAAAGCAGGAGGATCAAAACTATAAGGTCAGCCTCAGATACACAGAGAGTTCAAGGCTAGCTTGGGCTACGTGCTTCTACATCTCAAAAAAACTTAAGTTAAATAACAGAACACAATTAACAATAATTCTAGTAAGATTACTAGTGTCTCTGGAAATGAGGTGACAATATTATAATCAAAAATTTATAAAGATTTAATTGAAGAACTAGTGAATGCATGTCCACACTATGTATTACAGATGATAATGACCTTAATTCTGTGCTAAAATTTTTACCAAAAACTTGCCATAAATACCCCTAATAAAAAAGTGGCTTTGACCCATGGCATGATAAAATATCTGTCACTGGAAAGCAGTGGGGTAAGGGCACTGACTATGGAGAGCTAGGTTAAATCTGAATACAGAGTGGTGCTGGGAATTGACTTTAGAGCCTCATATATAAAGGCAAGTGTTCTATATAGAACTATATTCCCAGTCCACATCAAAACATTATAAATGAAGAAATACTGCCTTTAGAACTTTGGAATGATTAAAGAGAAATCAGTAGTAGAGCAAGCTATGGGAAGGACATAAATACTGACCATATAGTGTGGGCAATCACGGAGTTGGGCTGGCCTAGCTGCCTTGAGAGGCATGTGTTTATAGATTCTCAGGTTAGTCCATGGCTGGGGGTGGGGAGGACAGGCACAGTGTGCCTTCCAGTTCCAGAGAGAGAGAGAGAGAGAGAGAGAGAGAGAGAGAGACCAATGTACTCCCTCAGGCGAAGCATTCAGGCCACTTTGTGTTTCTCTGTATGTTCCCTCAGAAGTGAAAAAAGCATGGAAGTTTGATGGGACAACTGGTCTTAGACTTTAATCTTGTGTACCTTGTATAGCTTGTAAACATCATTCTATCCTGGCAACTACAACTGTATTGATCCGGGCAATTGGCACTATATTCTCTTGCTGATAATGTATAAAAAGTCTGATTGCTCTCAATAAAATAGTCACAGCCTCATTCTTGCTGTGGCCCCTCCAACCAGCCTGGCTTTTATATTCCTCACAGCCATATTAGGTAACCAAGGCCTGGTAAGCAAGCATGGGCACTTATACCACAGTATATCTCACTCTTTTACCATAATTTTACTTCCTAAAAAGCATGTAAATAAATGGACATATAACTTTAGCCTTAGCATTAATATATGGAGGAAAAGTCTGTATTGAACACCCTAAATCTCTATGTACAGACATATCTAAGAGTCTACATGAGGTTAACAGCTTTTAAAGACAGGTAACAGAACTGAATTGAGCTGTAGGATAACTATGCATTCTATTCCATCAATCTGAGAACAGAAGACTCAAAGATTACGTACATGTATGTGTACACATATACACACACACACACTAAACAAGTGCCAATTCAAAGCAAGCCAATGGAACCTTCTCAATGTGCCATATTGAATACTTAAGTGAATTGTAACAATCTCCTTTTAGTGCTATTTGTTTTTGGTTTTTGAGGCAGAGCTATAGAGATCTCACTTCACAGTCCTGGGATATACTGGAACTTTCTAACTACACCAGGCTACCTCTACTTCCAAGTGGTGGGTTACTGATGTATTACCATAAGACCTGGCATAACCGTCTCTTTACAATTCAATTCATAGCTTAAAAAAACTACTTTAAGTTTTAGAATCCACATTTACTAATAACTTTTCTGAAATCAGAACTTTTTTGATATTAGTGGAATCTTTAGTTGTCACTGGAGACAGATGTGAGATGTCTGGTTCTTCTTCACTGGTATAGACTACCTAGCAAGATTAAGAAAGCAAACATCTTTAAGTAGAAATAGGGCAGTTTCGGTCTCCTCAGAGAAGTCTGCTCCTAACACTCTAGGAACAAAACACAATAACAGAACATTTAGAGTAGATATATACAATCCTGAATTAAACTAATTTAGGCAAATCCCTTTTTACATTTAGAATGAGTGATAATAATATATATTATAAGAGAGATTACTAAGGGCATTTGTTTAGTGAATTCAAGTACAAAGCATAGGGGATGTCCCCAAATCTCAACAATGAAATGAGAAAAATCTTAGCCATGTTTTGACAACTAAGAAATTCCACCAAGAAAACCTTGAACCATTTGCTGGGAGTAGTTATATATAGCAGTGGTAATTAACAAATGTTCATGGAAAACTTGATAAACCTCTTTTAAAAGTAAGAATGATTACTGTTCATACAAATAGACAGTAGGAAAGGAAGAGAATAAAAGCTGGCTGACATTTAAAAGCCAACGTGCCTCTAATTACTATGCACGTGCATCTCAGGAAGTCTGCCAATCTACTATTTAGTGTACACCTCCCTTCTTTTAATTTGCTATCTAAAAACTACATTTCCTCAGCATTTTCTTAAATGTTACCAGTTAGGCTTTGTTTTTAACTTTTAAAAACATCTAATATTCTTTATCATATATCTTACTATCTTCACTTGATCAGGGCATTGTTGTGGTTGTTTGTTTAAGACAAAGCCGCACTTATAGCTTTGGCTGGCTTGAAACTCAGATCACCTGCTTCTGCCTCCTGAGTACTGAGATTAAGGTGTGTCAAAGATACCTACCATAACTGGCTTCAGTTGAGTAGTCTTAAGTATATATTATAATTTAAAAGCCTTATAAGAGTAAGATAATACTTTGCTGTAGTGATATTTCACTTGTATTTTAATAAACAAAACCTGCCTGAAGTTCAGAGAGTAAAATAGCCACACTGATCAGCCTTACAGACCAGGCAGTGGTGACACACACCTTTAATCCCAGTAGCCACACTAGTTTGCCATAGAAACTGGGCGGTAGTGGTGCACGCCTTTAATCACAGCACTAGAGAGAATATAAAACGGGAGGAACCAGCTCTCTCACACAGTCTCATTCTGAGATTCCTGGAGGCAGGATCACCATTTCAGATTGAGGTAGAGGGAACAGTCTTCAGGTCAAACTCCAGTTTCTGTCTGTGGGTTCTTATTAATCATGCTACACTTTGAAAATATGTTTCCATTTTAAAGTGTAATATTTTTAAATGATTTTTCTTTTTAAAAGATTGTTTATGCAAAACTGTATACATAATTATTGCCAAGTAAGCATCACATACCATGACAGGGTGTTTGTACTTCAATACAGCAATCACATTTTAATCTCCACAGTAAGGCACCAATTTACACTGACAGACATACACAGGTATTCATTCTCTGAGACAGAAATTCTAGCCCATTCAAGTTCATGAAGCTGTTCTGCCCTTAAGTTAGGTGAACATCACCATGATCTTTATGAACTACTAATAGCCTCTCAAGTACTGGAATTAGTGCTTTAGTATTTAGTACTAGGAAGCACTAAATGTTTGGTAGTGTGGCTACCATGTAAGACTTTTGAAAAACAGCGACAGAGTGGAAGTGTTGGAGGAGAGGATTCCTACTATAGCCTTTGAAGAACTAAAAGTAGTAAAACTAGTATTCAGTTTGTTTTTAATTTCCCAGACACAAATAGTAACAGCTGTCTATACTGGAAAAGTCCCAACATTGTTCCCACAAACACCTCTAAATAAATGGAAAGCAAACACTGTTGGGTAAGAGAATAAACACTAAATGAACTTCATTCGCTGTATGATATATGACAAATACTGATTCACAACTGTGTACTGAAAGACACAGAAACATCTCTTCAAAAAGCAATCAAGCCTACAATTACCTCAAATTAAAAGTTTTAAAGAAAGATGGGTGTGGTGGCACACATCTGTAATCTCAGCATTTCAGAGGCTGAGGTGGAAAGATGGGGGAGGGAGTTTGCTAGAATGAAATCTCAAAAGGAAAAGAAAAAGAACCCAATAATTTAAAATTAATTGTAGGTGCTGGAGAGATGGATAAGCAGTTAAGAACACTGGCGGCTCTTCCAGAAGACTTAGGTTCAATTCCCATATGGCATCTTACAATCTTCTGTAATTCCAGTTTCAGGGGATCTGATGCTCTCCTCTGTCCTCTGTAAGCATCAGGCATATACATAGTACACATTCATATACACAGGCAAAACATCCATACACATATACTACATACAATCAGATGTGATTTCAAGCTCCAATAAAATACTTTGAAACAATACACAGTATTCTTTCATTTTTGTATGCTTTCTGTATGTGCATGATGTGTTCACTTGTGTGAACATGTTCACATATATGTGCAGGTATCTATGTAGAGGTCAAAGGACAGATACGGGATCTTCACTTACACTTTGTTTGAGACAGGATCTGTGTGCGTCTAGCCAGCTGAGTCTTGGCTTAAAGAGATTTTCCTGTCTCTGCCCTCTACCTTGAAAGAAGCCCTGAGACCACAGACACACACTATCTCATCCAGGTTTATCTAGATTCTGGAAATTCCAGCTCAGATACTCACACAGACAGAGTATCATGAATATTGTTTACAAAATATTCCTACTCCTTAAGTCTCACAGGTGAACTAAAATTTATTTAATAAAGAGCACACTTTAAAATAATTACTAAATTGATTTCTATTAAGACAACAAAGAGAAAAGAAAGCACAAATAATCAGAACAGAATCTTTTCAAAGATGGGTGGACATGGGAAGATGGATCAGGAGTTAAAAGTGTTTCCTGTTCTTTCTGAATGCCAAAGTTGAATTTCCAGCACCCACACAGGCAGCTCTATAGAATAAAATGCCCTCTCTTCTGAATTCCAAGGGTACCTGAACACATGTGGTATATACTTACAAGACAGACAGATACACACATATAAACACAATCTTTTCTAAGAACAAAATTTTAAAAAGAACAAAGACTAAACATGCATTTTTTGCATAAACACTTTTATTCCAAAGAGTTTCAAAATTCTGAATAAGAAAAATACTAGGAAAATACAAAAATAAACTGATGACTATAAAATCCAAGGCTTACACTGAGAAGAGCAAAGTTATACTATCTGCAGGAAAACAGTTGAACAAAATCATATTAAGTAAATTAAGTCAGAAAGAAATATTTTGTTTTCTCTAATTTGTGGCTCCTATATTTTATAAAGAAGTGTAAAATAATGACTGTATTATTTGTGTCTCATCTGTGGTGTCTATATTTTGTATAGATACTGTCTGGAAGAACAAAGGGACTCACAGGAGGGGAAGAGACGGAAGGGTAGGCAATACTCAAGGGATAATCTCAACATAAATACATAATTAGATAAAAATGCAACCAAGTAGCATATACAGTGAAATATATATATATATCAAAAGTTTTTGAAGTAAAAGCCTTCTTTGGCTTTTAACTTTTAAAAGTGATTTCTATAAAGAAAACAAAAGGCCTAGCTAGAGTTACCATCAAATTCTACCAAAAGTTTACAGATAAAATTAACTCTAATCACACTTAAAAAGAGAAATATATTCTATTTTATTAGATAGTATCAGCACAACTCTTGAAACTTGTGTAGAAAAAATATAAAAAAAATAAAAAGTGAGATGGATCAGCAGGCAAACGAACTTAAGTACTACAGAAGCCTGATGACCTAAGTTTAATCCCTAGAACCCCTGTAGATATGGAAGGAGAGAACCAACTCTACAAAGTTGTAGTTTGACACACACACACAAAGGCTAATAATAAAATAACTTTAAAAAGCAAAAAAAGACGTAAGTACTCATACACAGAAAGCAATCTTGATCAAGAGAAAATACAAAGGTAAATCACAAAGTGAGCAAAAATGTTTGCAAAAGACATTTCTGAGCTCTATCGCCTTATATGTTTAAGGCCCTAGGTTCAACCTCCAACACTGCCATCCCAAAAAACAAAACCAAAGAATACACATAGAATATACAAAAAGAAGACGCTCAGGGGCGTAGGAGATTGCTTTCTGGGTAAAGTGTACCCAAGGGAGAAAAAAAACAGACATAGCCAGTACATGCATATAACCCGAGGGGTTTGCTCACCAGCTAATCTGGTTGATCAGTGAGTTCCAGGTTGAGTAAGACCCTGACTCAAAAATTACTTGAGAGTGACAGAGAAAGACACTATGAAAGTAGACCTATAGTTTCCATTGGCACACATATACACCACACATTCACACAGCAATACTCAATGTCACAGTAATAAGCAAATGCAAATTAAAATAATAAGGTACCACTACACATGCACGAGATAGGCCAAAACAGATATTGACACTGGCAAATGTTGGTGAGGATAAGGAACAGGAATGCACATTGATCACTGGTAGGGACACAAAACAGCAGAGCTACTGTGGAAAACTAGTCATTTCCTTATACTGTTAAGCTTCTTTTTTTCTTAAAGGCAAGGGCTTACTGTGTTGCACTGGATAACTTGGAATTTCAATGTGGACCAGGAGGAGAAATCAACACGCCTGTGCTTCCCCAGTGCTGGAATAAAAGGCACGAACCATGACACCTGAAGCTAAACACTTTTCCTAACCATAAGATCTAGCAATCCCACTTCCCTGGTATTTATCAAAGCACACACATATCTATACGAACACCATAACGGGGATTTGTTTTAGCTTTTGTTTATTGAAGCAAGGCAAAGACTGCCATCAAACTTGAGATCCTTCTACCTCAGTCTCCCCAGTGCTAGAATTTCCGCATGTACCCCCACCATGCCTAGCAATGCAAAGAGGATTGTATAGCAGCTGTATTCCAAGCTGCTAAAATTGTTGGAGCCAAGATGTTTTATTGGTAGGAAAACAGATAAACTGGTACCTCTGATGGGGGATTATTCAGTGCTAAAAAGAACTAAACTTTAAAACCATAATCAAGGGGTTGAGGATATAGCTTTAAAACACACAAAATTTTAGGTTTCGTCCCTAACCCCACATAAACCGAATGTAGTAGCACACGTCAATTCCAGCATTTGGGAGGAGAAGCTGGAGGGACAGGGGATGCAAGCAGAGAAATAACAGAATAATGGGAGGAAAAAAGACATTTCTGTGAGGCTCAGAATCAAGGTAATAGCTCCTATACCAAAACAAAAGAAACAAGCAAAAAAAAAAAACAGAATTACCCAAAACAAAAACAGATACAAATATTACAATAACAGACTTCAATGGAATGGAAGTTTGCAAAGAACTTAACTAGAAACCAGTTTTTCAACTACATTTTAACAAAAACTGGTTTTTGCTGTTTTGTTTGTATGTTCGCTCAAGTCAAGGTTTCACACAGTCTATCCTAGAACTCACAGCAATCCTCCTCTCTCAGTCTTCTGAGTGCTAGGATTATATGCATGAGCCATGCCCAGTTCATGTTGTTCCTTTAAAAATATTTATTTGTGTGTGTGAGCACGCACATGCATTTGTGCGCATTAATATACACACATGTGACTGTACAAACGTGGAGGTCAGAAGAACCTCCTTTATCATGGAGGCCCCAGGAACTGAATCAGAGTATCAAGACTGGCAGTTATATGCCCTTACCTGCTGAGCTCTCAGGCCCACATGTTGTTCTTAAGTTAGTACATTTGTTTTTAGTTATTCTGAAAACATTTTGTATGGGGATTTGTCCATTTGCAATGTAAAATTCTTAAGTTGGAGCTGGAGAGATAGCTCAACAGTTAATAGCACTTACGGATCTTTTAGAAGACCTGAGTTTGATTCCCATAACCCACATCAGGTAGCTCATTTGTAACTCCAGCTCCAAGGGATCCAATGCCTCTAGCCTCCAAAAGCACTTGCATGCATGTCCACATATGCACATAATATGATAAAAAAAGATTAAAAATTCTTAATGAATTTAAGTTGACTCTGATGATTCTAAGTGGACAGCTGATTTGTTCTTTTCTGTGCAAATGTAAATCAGAGTAGTTTGAAAAGCAGAGTTTAATAATTAAGTCAATGAAATCATATAGTTCCCTACATAACTATTTAATAATGCTAAGAATTATTTTATGCTTTATCATACATACAGAGAAAGGAACAAATGGCTTACTAGGGGATTAAACTTCAATCTGAAATCTCAGTCATCACCATATTTATGCATTCTCCTCTACTTGACACTAACCTCATGACACTAATCCCAACAGAATGAAAACAAACACATTATTTTACTGTTGTGAAAAAAGAAATACGTCATAGTTTTACTTTAACTAAAGTGAACTGCCTCACACTTTGTGAACTGCTGCTAGTTGGCTAAAGAAAATACTGGATATAAATACAGTAACACATAAAGAAGACCCTTATGGAAACAATTCTCAAAGCAAACAGAATTGTTTAAGCACATACCACATAAAACACATGTTAAAAGGTTCATTTTCTGGATTGAGAAAGTCTGAATCTGTACAGCAGCTTTTTCTCCTATCTTTCTCTAAAACTCTGCCCTATGTATTCTTTAGACAAGACCATTCACTACACAGCTCCCTTTTCATCTAGAAAACAAAGAAAAGATAATAACAAAGTAAAAGATAGTTCCACCTCAATGCTATAAAAACTGTAACATTTCAGAACAAAATAAAATGATGCATGTTTTTATACACACTAAAAGGATAACAGTCCAACCTTGTATTAGCTAATCTAACTACTAAAGACTTTTAAATAGTGAGAGGTAAAGTTTGTATATTCTCTTAGAAACACAATCATGGAACGACTGGTAACAGTTTCATATTTTAAGATTCTTTTATCAAGCTGTTACTGTAGCTCTGTAATAGAGTTTGAAGTCAGGGATGGTAATGCCTCCAGA
>LOJH01057194.1:0-11587 GCA_001685095.1 Ellobius talpinus | reverse complement strand
CCCCACCCCAACCATGTGATGGCATGGGTGGGGGGAAAGTTGCCTCCCCGCCCCTTGCTACCTGTAGCAGATGAGAGAGCTGTCTCCAGGGTCACCAGGGTGAGAGAACTAGCTTTTCCCTTGATCAGCTGCAGCACACAGGAGAGTGAGACCTGCACCCTGCCTGGACAGCATACTAGAGCTGACCTTGTTGTGCAGGTGAACCAGCCCCAAGGTTATGAGAGAGCTGACTCCCTCTTGGATGCCTCGTACAGCAATCTGGGGGGTGGGCCCTGCATCTCATCTGGGCAAAACAGTAGATCCAGCCCTGGTGTTGTGAGTGTGGGTAACCTGGATCCGAGGACAGGAGAGCAAGAGAACTGGCCCTGCTCCTTGCTGCAAGCTGTATCTGGTGAGCTGGCCTGGGCGATGCTAGAGACTTTGGGAAATCTGGCAGGCTGACCAACCAGCTACTACCCAGCACCAGAACCAGGACTATAAATTGCTGCACCCCCCACCCCAACATCCACCTCATTTGTGAATTGTTGGAACAGGTGAAGGAGATGAACCTACAGATCCAGAACAGCAGGATCTCCACAACACAGGCCAATAGGACATCTGAGAGGAGCCCGTGGTGAGAGCCAGTTATCCATGTCATAGCAGAAGTCAGAGGCCTAGAGCCAGAGCAGTGACTTGAAGCAATGAACACTTGCAAGAAAAGATGAGTGTACTAGAGTGTACGGTGTGACTCAACAGGCCACGCTACAGTTTGCATGACAAGATTCTTTGCTCTCTCTCTTTCTCTTAACATTGTTTATTTGGCTTTGTTTAGGGGGGAGAAGTTGCAAGAGCAGAGGGCAGGTATGAAGAGATGGGGTAGTAAACCCAGTTGAAATACATGATGTGAAATCCATAAAGAATCAATAAATGCTAAAAAAAATTCTGTTTTGGTTTATTGGTTTTTTTCGTACTTGTTTTGTTTGCTTTCTTGCTTTGTTGTCTTTCTCTGGGGTATGCATCAAAGATGGGGTGATATGGGGGTAGGAGGTAAACAGAATTAGGGTAAATGATGTTAAACCCACAAAGATTCAATAAAGAAGCTAAAAATAAATAAATAAATAAGAATAGACAAATAACTACACATGACTTGTAGCTACTTTGAGAAGCTTATGCCTAAAAACTAGCATCACGTGCCATATCCTTGTTAAGTATATTCATTGCGGCGACTAGATTGGATTTTTTTTCTATAAGAATATGAATGAATATAAGGTTAAATAAAGGTGAGAAAAATGGGCAGACGGGGCAAGGGTAGGAAGTGACTTCTGAAAGGAAAACGATAAGGGGTCCACGAAGAAAGGGATTCCTGCCTCCCTAATATTGTTGATTAAGGTTTAATAGGCAAACTGTCCATGCTTTTGTTACCTAGTTTTCAATTTCATTAGTCTTCCTGAGATCATAGAGTCCTTCCATTAAAAGCTCCCAGAAAACGTTGCTGCTATTAGTTCCCAGTGCACACCCTGTGCCCAAAACTCAAGCTGTGAGTGTGCTTGCTTACCAGCAGAAACACAGTAAGTCTTACCTGAAGTACCTATGCCTTCTCTGTATTCTTGTCACAACAACCCAAGGTTAAGTCATAGGACTATTTTATTTAATCAAAGGCATAGCCTCACCACCCTTTATGGCTGTGATCTATGTTAATTAAACACCTACATGTTAGCTGACTACTCAGAAAGCCTCCTACAAGGTCAATGTTAAACTAACTGTAAAATCTGACACAGAGGCTTAGACGTATAGAATATGATATAAGCCAAACCTAACCATTTACCGGTGGGCTCAGGTTGCAAACACTAACCCCAGGCATGCACAACAAGAAAGCCAGTCTGTGTTGTCACACTCAGTGCTGAAAATGCAGCAGCTGAATCACATCAGTGTTACGTGAGCGTCTGTCCGAAATGCACATTTCCAGGCTCTGCCTTAGGTCTCCTGAACACAGCCTGCATCTTCCAGTCTCTAGGTACCACGCATGCACATTATCATTTGAACAGTACCTCTCTGCTCCACACCACGCCTTCTAGAGTGAGATGACAAGCTGAAGAGTAAGGGAATCTCCTGATTTTGACAATTGAGAAATGCGCCAAAATTGGCTAGGTTTAAAGCTGGCACAAGTATTGATGGCATTTCCTCTACTGATGAATTTTTCTTGCCTCATGGGCATGGTTTAGCCAAAATTAAACTGCTTTCTGACAGGTTAGAATTTTTCATCTCTGGATAATATCACAGATAAGACCATCAACAATGTAAGTTTCAGCAGTGCTCGTGAGACAGTACGAAATAAGAAAACCTGTTTGCTGAAGGACAAATGTTCTAACCTCATGAAATCCTTCCAAAATGCTTTACCATTAGTCATCATTTCTAAGATGGTTAGAAGAAGTAAATGCATCCTCTAAAGCTGCCAATTTAAATGCGAACAGGAGCTTGAATTGCAGGGCTCTGCTGTTGTACGCAGAGATCTAAAGAAATCAATGAATAAGTGCCCAACTCCACAACTGAGGGCTTGGTTATCTCATGGCTCAACTACCACTTGTTCCTCAGGGAGCTTCCCCTCACCTCCCTGCTCTGGGTGTCAGGCAATGTGTCATTGACACCTTGCTAACAGACAACTCTCAGCCCCAAACTCTATAGTCCCAGCCCCACTCTATCGCTCCCAAAACGAACCTTCCTGCCAACCAATACTACTTTTTATCTGCTCCTGAACCCAAGGTGTCTTCTCTTTGTCTCTCATCCACTTCTATTCCTTTCAATCATATTGTCCACCTGACTTTGCAGTCACTGCTTTCCCATCAGTGCCTTGGCCTCTGCCCCAGGATCATAGCCTTGCTTGCATCCGATGGTGTGTCTCACTGTCAAGGTTATATTATCGTGATTGTTTTCAAATGACTTTTACATAAATGACCTTGAACCAAGTTCAATGGGTGATTACTCCTAAGGGCCTTCTCATGATCTTTGCAATCTAATTCTTTCGTCTCTCCTGTTCTCTTCCATTTCTTTCCTCTTCTACTTTCCTGGAAGGTTTTTCCAAAGAACAGACTTCAAACAGATGGCCTCTCCTCTCCATCACCACTTCTGTTTCTGCAAGCTAAGTTTCTACTCCTATATCAGTTGATAGCTCCTCAAAGCTAAGATAGAATACATTAGTTTGTGGTTTAGCAGATGTTTGCTCATTCCCTACCTTGAGTGCAGGGACATAATTGATTCCGGATAATAGGATGTGAGTGGGTGTAACACGAACAGAGGCCCTACTAGGCTTGCTCTGTGGCCCTGGACTGTAGTGGTTGGACCAACATTTATGAATGGCATAAGCCAGGAACTTCATTCCATCTCCTGATTTGGCTAGTCTGGTGCTTCACAGATGAGGTAAAGACAAAATATGTACAGGTGAAATAGATTCTCACTGTTGTATACCACTGATCTCATGGCTGCTACACACCAAAAATTGCTGTTACCTGGGGTCACATTAAATGGTAAGCTGAGCTTCGGTATTGAGTAGCTGAGGTACAGTTAGCTAGAACATGAGTATTTGCAGGAACTGATCTCCAAGTTACTGACTGAGATTGAAAAATCCATGATGCTCAAGGCTTCTATCAAATGAACACTAGAGGAGCCTATAGAAAAGACAAGACATTCTAGAATCTCCTCGATTAATTTTATTTTTAGAAAGAAGACAGAGCCAGCGTCGAACTTTGACAAGACTATTAAAAGAAAAAAGCAAGTCAGTAAAAAAGGGTACATGCCATGCAGGTGATAAGAGGTTCCACACACTCTGAACTTCTAAGGATAGAATACTTTTGGGTTTTAGCATAAAAATATGTAACAAAAGAGCAAACAAAAATTGAGTAAAAAGTAATAATTAGGGTTTTTAAATAATAAAAAGATATATCTCCCTCTCCTACTCCATTGTGCCATTGTGTCTCCTTGAGTGATGCTAATTTTATAGGGAGATTCATATTTCGCACACAAGGCTGGTTTATTCCACATTCAAAATCATGCCTGACCTTGGTATATCATGGTAATACATGTGACGAAGCTTTTAAGGCACACAAACATGAAAACCTCATTAATGGCAGGACTTTAATGCTCTATAATTCTTGAAAGTCAGACTAAGTATCTTGTATACCTTTATCAGACACTTACATAAAAATTCCCTCTGACTCTGGACAGTTCCTTTAGTCTGCTTACCCTTTGCATGCATGTCAAGGAACCATTTCCACGAGAACCAGTTATACCCCCAAATTAAATTTACTCAGCAGCAAAATTAGTTCATGCATGTATATCGAAATTATTTTGTGGAGAACTTCAAAATACAAGCAGAAGCTTGTCATCCAGGTAATATTTTTAAGAAGGGAATGTTCTTATGCAACATGACTAAAATACCCTGGGGAACTCTGAAGTCATTTTTTTCATTAAATAGAGCTGAAATTATGTGAACAAGTAGAACATGGGCAAGAAAGAGGAAAACGAAGTTTAGAACACTGGGGAATGGTAAAATAGAAAATAGACTGTGAAAGGAACAGAGATTTGTTCAAGGTTACCTACCAAGTGAGTCAGGGAAAAGGGAAGATGGAGCCTATGTCAAGAAGCAAAGGCAGCCACGGAAATGGCTGCACACTAAACCTGACATTTTCAATAGACACTGCAGTCATACTCATTCTATCTGGAAGAAAATATTCATATTTATAAAATTCTTCCAGTTTAGCCAAGTGTTAATCTTTAAATCTGTCATTTTTAAAAGCACACAAATTGTTACCAATTAGAAGTTAAACAATCATGATTTCATTTTTCCATGTAAAACCTGTTATAATTTCCTTAACATTCTCTGAGGTTTTCATAATAATTTATGTCTTAGGGTATTATATATCTCCAAAAAGAGTAAATAGGTTGCTTAGGAATATACCACCATGGAAATTGCTGTGGTTTCATCATTCTGAGCTGTTCAACATACTTTATCATAGACCTTACACTTCAGAAATCAAAAAGAGGTTTGTACTTAGTGCAGAAAATGTCATTAAACGGAAAGCTTGGGGAATAATCAAAGTTAGGTACCAAGCTGACATTTAGCAGAATCAGAGCAACTGGGCTAATTCATTATATGTGGGTGCTTTTACTAGCTAATCAATTGGAACATCAGTTGAGCCTGCCTGTATAAGATCTTCGTTTAGATCCTATTGATAAGTCATTTTCACATGCCAGCATCTCAAAGTGAAGCCATGAGATCCCTAACAGAAAGCGTTGAACTATTATTGATTCACTACAAAAAGTAGTCCTCTTTGCCAAACCAAGTCCCTGCAAAGCACAGTATCTGTGCTAATGTCAGCTGTCAACTTGAAACAGTCCAAAGTCATCTGAGGGATCCTCAGTTGAGGGAATGCCCAGATCAGACTGGCCTGTGGCCAGGTCTGTGGGGAATTGTCTTGACTTCTGATGGATGTGAAGGGACCAGCCTAGGCAGACAGACCTAAGCTGTTTAAGAAAGTTAGCTGAGCATGAACTGGAGAGCCAATGAAAGCCAGTCAGGGAACAGCATTCCTCCATGGTTTCTGATTCAACTCCTGCTCTACTCTGAATTCTTTCAGTGATAGACTGTGGCCTTTACTATGAAAGACAAACAAAACCCCTCTTTCCCGTCTTGTCTTTGGTGTTTTATGCTAGCAACAGAAAAGTGGCGAGAATATTACTTTTCTGTTAGAAAACTACTTTCTTGCTTTGTCAAATATTTTATGCCAAACAGGTTTGTTTATAATATTAAATTCTTTAATATATTGATCCCTATCCTGCGGAAAGTTGGAGCTTCTGTGGCAAACTCTCTTTAGCAAAACTCCCATTATTTTGGGGGTATGTAATGGGGTGATGTAAGCAAGCTTTGTCCTGAAGTTGAGAGAGTTACTGTCAGAGAGGGAAGGAGGGAAGACACACAGAAACATCAAGATAGGAGTTGAAAACCCTTTAAACAATAGTAAAGGCATTTAGGTTTATTTATTGCTCTGCTCATTGCTCAGAATACTTCAGTGAGTTACTGAACCTCCTTAAGATTCCCTTTCCCAATTTTTAAAATATAAAAGTTGACAGATTATGTTTCATTTGTTAGGAGAACTAAATTGTATCCATTTGTTAACTACTTACAACAATGCTGGGTATTTGTGAGAAGGTAGAAGGAATGATTAAAAACATAGCAGTCACCAAGCGACTTTAATATAGTACTTCATCGCTTCAACAGAGCCCTTAACTTTCCAAGACTACTTGATTCATGCCAGAGAGATTAACCACATTCCCCCCCGCCGGTATTCCACTATTCTTGTTTAGGAAGATTTAAGACATGCTAGTTCAAAACTTCAGGTGGTTCAGCATTAAGCCAAGACTGCAGCTATTTCTGTTCTGAGCCCGGGTCCCAGTTTAGTCAGGAGTTCTGTAATCAAGTCCCAGCATTGTACCCCAGTTCTGGCATGGCGTTTCCTTGTGCCTAAATCCTGGCTTGCAGCACCTGTTTGGGACCTCTGGTTTGTGAGGTTGTAGTTCCCAAAAGGCAGCCTATGGACGAGGCAAACTTTGCAACTTGATGTTCAAACCTTGGGAAGCATTAATAGTTGTCATTAGGAATTGAAAATATTCACATAAAGATGTATATTTCCAACATCTCTTGCAAGATGACATAATTTGGCAAAGCGGCCCCAAGTAGCTGTTGTCCTCTTTAGAGGGCTGTGTACTTTCTATTCCCCATAGTCCCCTGCTCCATTTGTGTCTGGGATTTGCTTGGTGGCTCCAGGCATGTGGGGTTGGTCTCTGAGTCTGTGAACACCCAGTGGGGACCAAATACCTGCTTTGCGCCATTGCTGCTATGCGTTTTACACAATTAAAAACCAGAAATCTGTTCCTGTCATTTATTCCACTGGTTCCTCTTCCCTTCTCCATACTGTCTCTCTGCCGGGATACGCGGCCATCTTTTTGTCCCTGGTCACCATCACCCATCCATCCACCAGCTCAAAGTACTCACAGAAATCCAAAATCACGCCAAACATCCTCTCACACTGAGTCTACTTCCAGTCTCTGGGTCTAGATTTTGTCCGTCAGGTCTTTGGCCCCCATAGTGGTTTGTGCTCCAGTGTTCAGGCTGTTCGCCCGCCCCGCCCTGTTATTTCATCTCCACTGGGGCTCCTACTATGTCATACTTCACATTTCCACACATCTGCATATATTACCACAGAAAAGGCCATCTGTAAAATTTCCCCTCTAGTTTTTATCGGGAGCCACAAATAATTTATCAACTATTTATTGATTAACTCGGTTGTGGGCTCTGCAATAGAAATTGATCTGAATGTTTGTTTAGCCAGAAACACAATGACGTTTGCCATGCCTGCTACTAGCATTTCAATCCTTTTCCAGCTGAGCACCTAGCACACAAACAGTATTTTAACAGACTTGTCTATGATTTATTTTCCCCTTATGACTGACCACTCTGCTTTACAAAATACAAACAAAAAACAGAAACATTTGTTTCCAAGCCAAGGTTCAGGAACTATCAAATCAAAGTTCAAAAACTAATTATGTATATATCATTTTGTCATAGTGTCTGGGCTGACTAGAACTAATTACACAGTGGCTGTTAAATTCAGCTCATTGAGTATTACCAGACTTTTAAAATAAAGCAAATAAAAGTGGTACTTACATAAGGAATAGTGTCTAAAGTATCTGTGTTGACAATTATAGGAGCAGGGCTAGCCTAAAGAAAAGAAAGAGAAAAAAAGATTAAGTAACCAATAATATGTTCAGAGACCGATTCTGTTACCATGTTTAACAAAGATACCCACAAGCATTTCCTGAGGTCTGGTACCTGTTCTGGGCAGATGTTAGAGACTGAAATAGGAAGATTGAATTTCCGCATGTCCCCACATGTCCCCGCACTTCAAGTACCTCTTTGCAAAGCTTAATAAAGTAAGTTAACCATTTGTAGACATTGCATCAATTTCCTCTTTAATTGTACACAACAACAATAGGGTCTGTGCTCTAGAAGAGGTAGGGATGCCTATTAAATTGGGCAGAAGTTAAAGTGTGCCATTTCCTTGAAAAAAATGAGTTTGCTGAAGAAATTTGATTTTTCTCTCAAGTAAGCACAATCAAATCTCAGCCAATATTTAAATTGGCCTATGGCAGTATATTTACCTAATGCAAGAAAGGTTCACTTACTAACATTTGTTTAGTACATATGTTGCATCATTATTTTACATTTATGTATCTAGGATCATGAATGCTAGACAAAAGTTTAAAAAATCAGAGATTCCAGGAAATCGTATTTGATATGGTAAGCTTCCTTTTCCAAAACCATTTGTGCCTTTTCCAGCAGTCCGCTTTAAAGTTGAAGGGAGCCTGCGAAGACTGATACAGGAGCGCCACAAGACTACCCATTACAACATAAGAGATGCCAACCTATTCGCGTCAACAATCCGACTTCATGAATATTGAGTAGACCTATCTCTGTTTTCAAGTTTGTAGAATGTTCACATCAACCTTTCCTTCATTCCCCAGAAGATCTTTAGTCTCCATCCCGAATTACAGATTTCATTTAGATAGTGGAAATGCCCTCATCATGATTAATTGAGAGCTGTCCTACATGATGCAGTATCTCGGCAAGTGCTCAACTTTTGGGACATTTCATTAGCTGTGCCCTCTGGAGTTAATGGAGTTAACAGCATTTTTAATTTCAGTCTTTGCCAGTGGAATCGTAACAAAAATTTTTTTTAAAGGCATTGCAGTAGGCTTTGCATGACGAAATTATGTTTCTTTGCTTAGAACACCAGGATTGGTGAACATAAACGTGACGTGTAAGTTTACACAGCAAGTCAACCGGATCATGGTGTGTTACTATCAGTAAATATCTTGCAGATGAACAGAGGCTTTGGGAAAAGGTGGATCACATATATGCAAACCTAAAAATGCCATCTGTAAATAGCCTTTTGGTATGGGGAAGAGCTTCTGAGTCAAAGACACAGGCTCAACGTTGGCTTAGCAACTTCCCCACTAAATGCTCTGGGGACTACACAACTTCTTGGAGTTGTGCCCCTATGTTAGGACTCTCTGGCTCATTCACCTCTGTGGAGCAGAAATAATAGTTATCATGTTAAAAAATGTTAAAATCAAATGAGGATATGAGTTTGAATACACATTATAGACTACATTTCAGGATTAATGCCAAATATTTCTACGTGTTCCTAACTAAGTACTATAAATACACACACTCTCATATATGTGATGGTTGGTAATCTACTCAGACTTCAGAGATCTCAGTGCTATGGTAGTTTGTAGTGATAACAATGCCATTGTCTATTAAAGATTTCATATATATAATATATATTAATAGACATACATATATATATATATATTTATGTATGAGTACCGATAACACATTCACATTTAATTCCCAGAAAGACATATTTCCATACTTATACTACTATCATTACTACTATACCCGTGTAAAGATGAGAAAACTAAAGTTGAGGCAAAATGAGAATTGAATTGCAAACATTGACTTTTTAGGGTATCAAAAGCCACTGTTTCCCACTAAGCAGCTACCAAATCCTGGCGCTTTGGTGACTCAACACAAAGCATCTAAGATCTCTATTCTAGAGCATCACAGGAGAAACCGACAAAGCAAAGACTACTCGGATGAAGGGATGCCTCACAGTTTTGCAGACTAGATATCAAAAACAAGCTGATGAATCCTCTGTGCTTATTATTTAGTCCCTATGATCCACAAATGAGCCTTGTCTCATATTTTTATGTCAACTGAAAACTGCCTATCTATCACACCTGGTTTTTGTTATCAAGCACTGCAATCATTTTCTCTTATAGGTTACATTTTATGCTATATGAATAAATGTAAGAACACATTTCCTATGCAGTGTTATCTATAACTTTCTGTTTATGCCATTTTCCATTTCCCATATGCAAATTTGGTCTTTGCAATAAGATTCTATATTTAAAAATTAACAAAGATTCTATATTACTCTAGAATTCTGTATTTGAATTGAATATTCAGAATAAAACAAGAATTTTATTATGACTATTATTAATGGCATAGTGCCAAATATCAAAACCATGGCTTTGCCCTTAGATGTGTCCTCTACCACCAGGCTACACACACTACTTAGGAACTGATGACTAAATGTAACTGTAAAGTACAGACAAAGGCTCAAAAAAAGTATCATATATCTTTACAAGCTATACCAGGCATTTCCAAGATACTAATCTGCCCCCATGCTAATATCTGAGTCACTCACAAAAGATTTTTTTTTCATTTCGGCTTCTGTTTCCCTGTTGACTTTGGCAAAGGTCGGAAGTCGAGCCTGGATTGATGTGGCTGGGTTTCTGAGTTTTAGAAATCAGTACCCTGGTTAAGTTGATGGTTGCCTCTAAGTTTTTTCTCCACACCCCCCTTGTTTCAATAGTACATATCCTCCTTCATTGAACCCATCAATCAAAACCATGACTCAACACCCTCCAGCCTCCCATTCCCATATGCTTAATTTCCATGCACTGGAAGGAGACTCGTAACAAATCTGGAGAGAGAAAAATCATTTTCTTTTCACTGGTGGGTTTAAGCCTGGTGTTTATTTAAACCTAGGCAGGCCTTTTGAAACTTTAAGGTATTAAGAAGAACAGCCTTTCATGGGTGACCCGAACAGTAAAGGGCAAGTGGTTTTCCCTTGCCTTTACATTCTCTTTGCATATGGAGAAAGCCAGTTTACAGCAGGAAAAGATGAAGCCAATCACAGAGAATCAAGAAGCTAAACTGTGAATTATTAGATCAACTGATTCATCCACTGCAGCTTCCTTTCTGTCACTGTGTTTCACAGGCTACCCAAGCCTTCCATGATTTCAGTGGCTACATTGCTTTCACCAGTGAAAGGAAAACTTCTGAGCTTGCCATGAAGAGGCCCACATTCATAAGGAAGTCAACATAGTGAAGGTAGGCTTTACAGAGTTCATGACGGTCCTGGTCAGCACTGTCATTGCCGTGATAAAGCACCATGGTCAAGGAAGCTCGGGGAGTAAAGGGTTTATTTGACATGCACTTCCACATCCCTGTTTATCCTTGAAGGAAGTCGGGTCAGAAAGTTAAACAGGGCTGGAACCAGGAGGCTTATTAGCTTGTTACCCATGGCTTACTCAGCCTCATTTTTACAAAACACAAGACCACCAACCCAGAGGTAGTCCAACCAGTCATGGGTCGGGCCCTCCCATATCAGTCACTAATTAAGAAAATACTCTATAAGCTTATCTACAGCATGATTCTATGGAGGCATTTTCTCGCCTGCAACTCTGTCATTGTCAACAACTCTAGCTTTGGTCTAATTGACATAGAACTCACTAGCACAAGGGTGCTCATCCTTGATGCTGTCTACACTTGGATGTTGCTAATTGCCAGTTCTGTGAAATATTTCTTTTTTTCCATTTCCTTTATTATTATTAAAATTTTCCATCTCCTCCCCTCCTTCCATTTTCCTCCCCCTCCCCCATTCCCCTCCCCCTCCCTTTCCAGTCCAAAGAGCAGTCAGGGTTC
>LOJH01057193.1:0-10303 GCA_001685095.1 Ellobius talpinus | reverse complement strand
AAAGAAAGAAAGAAAGAAAGAAAGAAAGAAAGAAAGAAATGGAACCTCAACTAAAAACACAGTGTTATTTTGATATGAAATGATCAAAACATTAAAAGGATTCCTTATTACAAAAGCAGTTACTAGTAGAGATACAATCTCAATATAAGGACCATATCCCACTGTGTCTGTTTTTATTGGTGTACTTCCTTTAGATGCATTAACCTATATGACACAGATCATACAGAAAGAGTAGTGGTAATACAGGGCGGAGAACTTCCCCACATCCAGGAGAAGCAAAGAGACTTCAACAATTCCAATATAAGTCAGAAAGTTACAAAACAGATTGTTGTTTGATAGGCATTGCTTTGAGATGGTTGATATCTTTCTGTTTAAATTATTATTGCAAAACTCTTGCAGCCTTAAAACGTAAGTCCTCATAACTCACTAAAGACCGGTATGACATCAGCATCACCAAGGGTGCTAAATGATTTTATTTTACATTTTTATTTATTAAGTGTATGCATATGCTTGGCATGGTGATTATATAGAGGTCAGAGGGCAGCTCTCAGGAATCAAGTTCTCTCCTTTCACCATCAAGACTGGGGACAGATCTCAGGTCCTCAGCCTTTGCAGCAGCAAACACTTTTACCCACGGTGCCATGTCGACAGCCCAAATGTATAAAATGATTTTTTTAAGCATATACAAGTTGACAAAATATTGGAGTTTTTATTCCCAAGGAAAGGATTTACTTTCATGTATTATTTTGTCTAATGACCCATTAGGAGAATTTATAACCTGTCTTTTTTACTTTTTAAAGATATTTTTATTATAAAAATTTTATTCCAATCCACAGTAGGTATCTTTGGCCACCTTTTCCAGATAAATACAGAGTGTCTAGTTGAATTGATTGAATTCAATGGATTCATTTCAGGATCTTTTATTTATATCTGCCCGCATTTAAAGTAAATGAGGTTAATGCTGATAGAACATGGTTGTGTGGGTCTTAGAAGGGCCTAGTTTTTCATCGCACCTCTTTTGTTTCCCCTTTGCTTAGCAAATCAGATGCTAGATATATTTTGATTAGTTTGTACTTTAATGGATCATGTATGGAGGGTCCACCTTTCACACTGGGGCCATTAATTTTTCTTGAGTCTGATGGAAAAAACAGGTAGAGCTTTTTTGTGTGTGCTGATTGAAAAGTGATGGATTATTTTCATGTGGTAAGGAACAATGTTTTCTTTAGCACAGCAGGATATGATGTTTGCCAGGTCTAACAGTGAAATATTATGCATATCTGCTGCTGGCCAGCTGCCAGGAATGAAACAGTAAAATCAGGGGAGATTCTGAATTTGAATCTTAAAAGCAGTGCAACCTACAAAGAAACTAATGAGCCGTTCTGGGCAGAAAAAGCATCTGTGCTAATAGATGATACCGGCCACGCATGCTCACCTTTAACAGAATGGTAAATAATTATTCATTTAAATGTTGCCTTGAACTTTACTTTAAGAAAAAAAAATATTCCCTAGTCATTTCCAACAGGCACTGTTGCATGGATTTTTTTTTTTCTCCCTCCTAATTCAGAAACCCATGGCATTTCCTTCCTGGTGAAGGTAGGGTCATTTTCCAATTAGTTTTTCTCCCATAGTGCCTGGACAGTTAAAAGAAAATTTTATTTCACTGTTGTTGAGTATTTAAGACTTGCCTTTCTAAATCAGTAGGATCATGACACAGTTTTGAAATGTCATACAAAATAAATCCATGAACGTGATTTTTAAAGACAGGGAAGGGACACTTTAGTATTGTGGGTATCTTGGGCCTCTTTGTTTGCAAAGTGAAATATCTGGTGATGGGATTGCTTTCTTGGGAAATTCATTGGATTAAAGGAAACACAGTGCATATATATATTCACTCACATCCAACTGACCGAGTCTGCTTTCTAAGAAATGTTAGATATCTTAGAAAGTCGAACCCTTCTTTTCCAAACACTTACATTTTATTTTATTTAGAACAAAGATGTTTTTTCGTAGTTCCTGAAAAGACGTTGAGTCTAGCAGAGCATTTGTTTGGTACGAAAGAGAGAATTACACAATCAGGGTGAGAAAATATGCTTGATATAACTGCCCCTTGTAACAGGGAAATGTGATGGGTGGGGACACTTGCCACACCTTGATGCCTTCTGCTAATTTATATCACTGTATTTCACTCCCCATTTTAAAGATGGTGCTGGCTTGAAGTCATGGACTTTTGCATTTCACATCTTAATGATTCTGAGCAGTGAGTCAATGCTCAGTCCACAAGAAGCTGGGAGAAGCACAGAGCAAGGCGAAAGCTGTGTATGCTGTCTTATTCATTAAAGTCCTAACAAAGGCTGGCCATCTTCCTGTGCTGTTTTCCTGAGGGCTGCACTTTCTTTCCCTGGCCCTGAGGGCATGCAAGAACCCCTCAGATGGTTCTCTGGTGGCCAAAGCCTAGTCTATTTCCAAATTGACAGCAAGTCTGAGGGACAAGCTAGGGTGGCATACTCATTAAAACTATAATTTATCTTCTAGTAGCATTGTTTAAATGTCATGTATCTTAGAGTTACTTTTAATTTGTTTAATATCCTAAATAATAGATTATTTAAAAGAATCCAGTGGCTATGTATCCCATACGGTGACCTGCTGATATTTTCTCAATGTCTTTATTTCTAAATAAAGCCTCATAAAATATGCAAAAGAATGTGATATCAACTTAAATATTCTTTTTGAGACTGTCATGCAGTACTCATACACGGGACAAAGTACACTCTGGATTAAAAAAAAGATCAGTCCTATAAGACTAAATATTTGACTGGTGTGCATTTGAATCTGCTTTGTCAAAATGATAACAAAAAGTTCATTCATGTTGAAAGCATATTAAAATTTGGAAATAAAAACTCAGAGACTCTAAAAGAATATATTGATAGAAATCTTGAATGCTCTTGCTTCTAAGCAAAGTAGGTGCAGCCAACTGTTGATGCCTTTAAACGCCAAAGCAACGTGCAAGCTCAGCTGGAATCTGTTTTTCTGAAAACTAAGAGTGGCATTTAGACCACATGGAAATGAAAAGGCAATACTGAAACTTTTAGGTGTGCAAATAAAAATTAATTCTGGATCAGTTGTCATTTTCATTGAAAATATCTTTTTAATGAGGAAAGAAAAAAGAGAAGAAAAAGGGAAGAAAAGGGAGGATGTTTTATGTCATTACTATCAATGAACTATTTTTCTATTAAATTAAGATTGTAAAGCATGTTAATATAACAAAAATAAAATATATAGTTTACCTTTACATATATATATATATATTATTTTCTATAATTTCTATAAAAGTAAAATTAAACATAAAATAACAAATCCAATTTCTACTCCTCTGGTGTTCTCTTCCAGGATCTCTACTTTGCAAGCCAGTTTCTCATCACAGCAATCATTCAGTCTGCACCTACACCCTATCCTATCCAGCCATTAGTTCTACCCCACCTCACTCAGTCTGTACATTCCCAGTGTTTGGTGGCCATCTCCTCCCTTCATCTTCATTTTGGCCTCTGAGAATCAGGTGGGGGTTTTACTATGTTTGTTTGTTTGGTTGGTTGATTGGTTGGTTTGGGGGTGTTTTGGGTTTTATGTTTTTTGTTTCTGTGTTTTTTGGGGGGGATTTTTGGTTTTTGTTATTGTTGTTGGATTTTTGAGAAAGAATTTCTCTGTATAGCCCCGGCTATTCTGGAACTCTCTCTGTGCACCAGGATGGCCTCAAACTCACAGAGATCCTCCTGCCTCTGCCTCCCGAGTGTCAAGACTAAAGGTATATTAGAACTAATATACTAATATATATATGTATAGAGAGAGAGAGAGAGCTTTTCATGTCTTAATATTTATGGAGGTAAAGATTCCATGTCAGAGCACAATAAATATACAAAATGAGGACAATAACTAAGATGTTGCTGTGTTGATGCCTGGTTAACACTGACATGCATAGAACTAGCTTTTTTAGCATTTTATAATACACTTAGCACAATGAACTGGAGAAGGAATTCACAAGTTCAAATCTCACACTGTGAGGTTACAATTAAGCAGCTCATTAGGTTTATCTGTATTTTATGACTACGCAAGCATGTTTTGTTGTTGAGTGATTGAGTACCTTAGGTTTGTCGAATACACTCTGCACAAAACAAAGAGTTGACAAGTAAACAAGGCAAGAGGAGAGTAGCATGCATTTACTCTCTGCACTTGGATGGGGGAGAATACAGTCCAAGGCAGAGGCTGAGACAAGCAAATCACTGTGAATTCAAGGCCAACCTGGTCTACAAACTGAGTTCCAGGACAACCAGAGCTACATAATGAGACTCTCTCTCAGAATAAGAAAAATAAAAAAGAATAAAGCAGATATAATTCGGCTTCGTGTCTGTGATTATAGAACATTTAAACAGATAAGATTTCTACTGCTAAATCTAGATTTGAATTGACCATCATCTTCTGAAAGCAATTTCCATTTGTGAGCCACAATTATGCCTCTCTGACAGAAAAAAAGTTCAGATATTCTCAATAATGTTATTTTTTTCCTTAAAGCATTCGTGGTATGTTCCCTTTTACCAAAATATCTTATAATTTATAAAAGTTAAATTTGCCTTTAAGACAGCCACTTCCTTCAGATTGCAGAAAATTACAATGACATTGGTTGGATTAAATTGTCACTTGTGCCCTTAAAACCATTGTGAGAACAAACAGACCTATTCAAATATCTAAAAACTTTGAAAGAGACTGACATTTACAATGTAAAGCAAGAGTGAAATTCTAGCTGATTTAATTTAAATTTTAACTGATTTTAAAATGTTGTTTTCTTTAGAGGTCATTGAGTTTCAAACATTTAATACTGAAAGCTAACAGATCTTTTATGAATATTGGGAAAATTATCCTTAGCTTTTTTGTAGCCCAGCAAAAATGCAAAAAGAATCATAATCTGCATTTCGGAAATCTGTGCAGTGATATAACTGAATCCCATGGAAAGAACAGACGGAAAATGGTAGTTATTATTAATTTAGAAAAACAAAGCGAAGGCCAGCATTTCAGTAATGTGGAGAGTTGTGCGCTCTTGAAAGAGAGAGACCTATGTAATTGGATTTCGGAGTAATTTAGAAGACGAGATAAGAAGTAATGGTTGAGGATTAGACGTTAGAATGACAACAGAAACCCATAATGTGCAGGTTCATCGCACTGGGGTAAAAAATCAACAACAAAGAAAAGCAGCGTGAACAGCAAACGGCTGAGCAGGAAGCAACAAGGTGAATATGGAAAGGCCGGAGGATGGATTCTGAGTGGACAGGACAGTCAGCCAGTGGTTGGAGCTGCAGGTACAGCTGGCAGCAGGACAGGGGCTCCTTTCTGTAGTCACCTCTTGCCCCCACCCATCTCTCCCCGTCCCCCCTCCCCTTCCGCCTACTGGAGAATTCCTTTCCTTCCTTCTCACCTAACAGTCACCACTTTGTCTCCTCAGCCCTGCTGGCACCCAGGTTCTCTGAGGAGGGACTGCGTGACTGTCTCTAAGCAGCAGCCTCAGAGAGCCAGGCCAGGGACCAGATTTGTCTCTCCTTCACATCCATGAAAACGCACAGCCTCTGCCCACCGGGGAAGACAAAGAAAACTCAAGAAAGGAAATGAAATCCTCCTGCCTTTGCGGCCCACCAATATTCAGTTCAAGTCTTGGTCAAGTAAATAACNNTTTTTTTTAATCTCTTTCCAAAGGACACAGTCCCAAGAGAGGCCTCCGGTGAATGGCTCATTTTGGAACAAGTGATCTATGTATTGGCATTGGTGAGAAGAGCCACCTTCTACAATCAGAAGGCTGTTTCTGGCTGGCTGTTTCCTGCAGGACGGAATTACTTCCCAGTTACCAGCACTCGGCTACCCCCTGCTGGGCAGGAAGCTAAGGACCTGCAGATCACACCATGACACTCAAGGGTCATCTCCTTTCAAGGCCTGGGACAGAATCCACTTACTTCCTGTCAAATCGTGATGACACATTCTTGACACAAGAAAACCGGAGTGCGAAGTTACCTTCCAGTGCCGGAAAAGGTGTTACATTTTTTTTCTTCCTTCCAAGCCCTTTGTATAGCAGTGTGAGCAGAATGAGTCTGTTTATATTTTGCATGTATGTGTGAAGGTGTGCTTATTAGAAGCACACCCCTAACTTGTGGATTAAAATGACGTTATCCTTTGTGTAACACGAAGTGTGCTGGCACAAGCCCCATTTCCAAGCCTTCTCTGAGCGAATCGCTTCATCTCAGGAGAGTGCAGGTTGAATTATGAAGACATCAGGCTGAGAGACCTGGAAGGAAGCCTGGCCTGAGCCTTCTTCTCAAACTCTCCTTTTCAACCGTTAAAACAAACAAAATAAAGCAAACAAAGAAACAAAAAACAGCTGCACACTGAAGCAGACTTTGGCAAATGCAAGTGAATGGAAAAAACAATTTTTCATCAGATCAAGTTTTCAAATAGAGATTAATACATTTTAATTTTCCTTCAAACCATTTTAAAAGTCACTCTTAACAAAACCCAGATTGAAGGAAATTGGTTGCTGTAACTGTAATGCGTATACATTGTTAAGACAGTTAGGAAACCTCAGACACATTTGGAAGACATAGCTTGAAAGTGTTTTTAACACAAAATAAGTAAAATGCAAATAAAAGGGAATTAGTTGATGAAGCTGCAGTGACAGGCAAAAACATGTACACAGAGGGTGCTTTTAGTGACTTGGTGGCCCACATGTCTTTTTCAGACACCCACAGTTCTGATCCTGACATATGATTTTTATTTCACTTCTTCTGCAGACTGAGTAGATGTGAAGCAGCAGATACTCAGTGCAAGCAAGGAGTCTGCCAGGCCACGCCAGACTGACAGACAGCTTCTGTTTACTCGGAGCATAGGAGTAAGGACACAATGTCCAGGGCAGAGCATCCTTCTTGTCCTTATTCATATGATGTTAAAACCCCAATCCAGTCACTAACAAGCTAATCAAGGAGGAAAAGGGTTGTAGCTTTGTGTGAGCATGGAAATGTCAGAACACTCAGACTTGAACATCAGAAGGCATCCTCAGAGGTAAATGTTAATATTTCTCTCTGTCGGAAGGGAATAAACTAGTGAAGATTTTGTTCAATTTCTAGCTGGTTTGGCACTGTGTTATGGCTCAAAATAAGGTTGACACTATTTCCAAGTGAAGTTGGCTTCTGTTGATGCCCTCAGCCAATCAAAACTGCCAGTGAAGGAAGGGAATAACTTCAGAAGAGGGATCAAATATCGAGCATGAGATAAACGATTCAAAGCTTTTCATAACCTTGGACTTATGATGGTCTTGTGACTCCTGTGTTGCTGCCTGTGTCCAGACATTTGGCCGTGAATAGAGGTGGGTACAAAACAAAGAGAGAGGTCTACCCTGATCTAGGAAAGGTTTGCTGAACCTGAGCTTAAGTAAGCCAGCTCCGCTCATCCACTTCGAAGAGTCAGTCAGCCTTTCTACCAAATTCAGCCAGATGAAAACTTTAATCTCAATTTTCCTCAGCAAATTGAGTGATTTCCTTTCTCCAGCTCTTGAAGTTTGTTGACACCAACTCCTTTCTTCTTTGAGGTCTTTCATCTTTTCATTTTTCTTGAACACTCATCACCCTCTTTTTGTTCTTAAGAATTTCCTGACAATGAATTCATCGCCCATGAGATGTGGGAGTCTTGCTTGTGTTGAAATTTTAGACCTAGCTATGGAAAATAGAAAATAAGATATTGACCCTACCCTAACCTATACTATAATATTCTTAGTGGAAAAAGACCTGAAACTAATAGTAAACAACAGAATATAAACAAAATTTGAGTAATATAAAATGACAGTCAATGATGATGAGCTTCAAAGAGAAAAGGGGATAAGAGATCCTTCAGACAATGGTGATAAGGAGGCAAGTTGAATGAACTAATAATAGAAAACATGATTTGACTGATCTGTATCAGATGTTATTCTAAATACTTTTATATGAGTTTATATGAGTGACAGCTTTTCATCTTCTTAACCTATGAGCTGGGTATTTTTTCTGTATATATGAGACTGTGACCATTCCACACCCCAGAGTTCAGTATTGCAGAGTCTAAAACAGACCAACCTTCCTGACTTGCACATGAAAGGGTATGTAAGTTAGTGTTCTGTTTTGTTTTTTGATTGCCACAATACCTATAGAAACAACTTATGAAAGGAAAGATTCATTTTGGCTCATGGATCCACAGGGATTCAGTTTATCATGGTTGGAAGGGATAGAAGAGCAACTCCCTTTAATAGCAGTGAGAACAAATGATGGCGTTCATCACATGGTAGGACCAGGGATAGCCTTCAAGATCCTCCTCTGGAGACCAATCTCAGCAGGACAGAACCTGCCACCTAAGGGATCTATGGCCTCCCAATCTAGTGCACCAGCTTGGGAGTACAGAGCCCAGAAGTGGAGTCAACAGATTGCATCCACTTGTGATGTTTTGAATTGTTAATCTTCCTGAGGGAGGAAGGTATTTCTCGTCATCCTAGGTAGAGAGGACAAAGACAATCCCAAGAAATGATTCCATCCAAGTAGCTCTTGATGAATAAGTGAGGTTATTTGTGCTATTACAGGAGTACGGGTGACTCCAGCAGCTGTGTCACCAAGAATTCCCACTCCACCATCCATCCATGAGCAACGACACATGATTGCCCTTTCTTGTCTGATCTGTAAGTCTGTTTGTTTTGGTTTGTTGTTAAAAATAAGGGCTTCACCAATCTGGATTATTTCCATGCTTTGAGCATCCCACTGACTTCCCCACCCCAGGATAGGGAAGCCTCACAGTATGTCTTCATTAGAGACCCTGGAAAGAGGCCATGCATCATTTACTTGAGCACATCCGGGAGCTTGAGTATCTGGTGCATGATGTCACCCCATGATACCCAATGTGCAATCCACTTTGCCATGCAGATGTTTAGATACATGAAATAGACTCTTTACCCCCACAGTATCTCCAGGTAGTCATCAACATGCTGACATTTGGAAATCACTGAACTAGAGGGGACAGTGAGTCCTTGACAGGTTGGCCCTCCTTTCCAAAATCTCTCTCATGCTGTGGAGAAAAACATGCCTAGATGAGGACAAGGATGTAGCCCACTGTAAAATCCCCTTCTTGCCGAGAACTGAAGAAAGGTTTTAAAAAGGCAGAACAAAGTCGATGATATAAATGAATGCAGCGAGTCTTATGTAAAGATGATGTCATATCCTAAAGGGGGAAGAAAAGGACATCAATAAAGGAACAACGCTCAGTCAAGTGAGATCAAGTATACAGTGGAATTCCTATACTAAACAAGCAAATCTTATAAGCAAGGAAGCCTAATGAGACTGCATACCAGAATCTTCTAAAAATGTTAAAAAACTGGCTAGGTTCCTTGTGCTCAGACAAAATTCATGCAAAAGCTCTTCAAGTGATGGTCTTGGGCAGCTTTTGATTCCATGGTCTTTGAAAGTAGATAGCTGTGGCAGCAGCGAGTGGGGGTAACAGCGCATGGTGCTGTCTAGTTTTTCAGTCCACATGCAAGCTTCAGAGATGAACACCTTAAGTCTTGTGTTGACTTAGGAAGTCATGTTTTAATAGAATTAAGTATTTATTAATTTTTATTGTTTTATTGAACTCTAGATTTTTCTCTGCTCTCTGCTCTCCCCCCTCTCCTTCTGCCCTCTCCCATTTTCCCCAGGCTCCCAATTTACTCAGATCTTGTCTTTTTCTAATTCCCATGTAGATAAGAACTATGTATGTCTCTCTTAGGGTCCTTTTTGTTGTTTAGGTTCTCCGGGATTGTGGCCTGTAGACTTGTTTTTCTTTGCTTTGTTTCTAAAAGCTACTTATGAGTGAGTACATATGATATTTTTCTTTCTGGGTCTGGTTTATGTCACTCAATATGATATTTTCTAGATCCATTCATTTGCCTGCCAATTTCAAGATGTCATTTTTTTACCACTGTGTAGTACTCCATTGTGTAAATCTACCAGAATTTCTTTATCCATTCATTGGTTGAGGGACATCTAGGTTGTTTCCAAGTTATGGGTGTTACAAATAATGCTTCTATGAATATGTCCTTTAGGTATGATTGAGTACTTTTTGAGTATATACCCAAAACTAGTATTGCTGGTTCTTGAGGTAGGTTGCTTCCTAATTTTCTGAGAAATCACCATACTGATTTACAAAGTGGCTGTACCAGTTTGCACTTCCACCAGCAATGCAAGAGTGTTCCCTTTACCCCACATCCTCTCCAACATAAGTT
>LOJH01057192.1:388-11269 GCA_001685095.1 Ellobius talpinus | reverse complement strand
TGTATCTCTCTTTTTCTGACCACATGAGTCTTTAATTTGCTAAGCAATATGGCTAGGATTAAAGCCATAGCTTTGACCACTGGATCCATCTCATTTCTCAGTTTTTTGAGAGTCTATCTTCATGGCAAAGATACTTGTGGGAGCCATGTTTATTGCCACAACTCTATGGAGTTTCAAAGTCCCTGACACCACCAAGAAGCATGCTGTTGGAAATTCATAAACACCATTTAAGTATTTGGTGGCAGGGCCTCTTAAAATAGCTACAAGGCTTCACAGCTAAAGCTGAGTCAGGAAGCCTTAAATGAGAGTCCTTACCTCTAGCAAACAGAGCTCACCAGAGAAAATGCTGCTATCAATAAGCAGTGCTTAACTCTATTCTTTTGTGACTAGAATTGGATAGAATTAGATAGAATAGATAGAAGCTATCTTGGGTTTTATGTGGATGCAGTTATCCATGTTGGCCCCATTTGTTGACTGAGATTTCTGTCATGCCCAGTCCTGCAGTCATTACTTCCCAAAGAAAATACACAAACGTCCACATTAATTATAAACTGATTGGCCTATTAGCCCAAGCTTCTTATTAACTAATTCTTACATCTTAAATTAGTCCATTATTCTTGTCTGTGTTATCCATGTGGCTTGGTACCTTTATCAGCAAGGCATTCTTATCTTGCTTCCTCTGTGTCTAGATGACGACTGCAAACTGATTCTTTGCTCTTCCCAGAATTTTCCTGTTCTCATCGCCTCGCCTCTACTTCCTGCCTGGTTTCCCTGCCTATACTTCCTGCCTGTCTATTGTCCAATCAGAATTTTATTAAAATAATATAAGTGACAAGATAAAAGACTTTTCACAGCAGAATTTTATTGTTCATGTGGTGCTGATTTTGTAGGTATGTAGAATAAAAGGGTTATGAAATCGTGGAGGCTTACATGGAGGCTCCAGAAAAATGCAAGTGAGGAAAGGCAATGGGAGCAATGGTTGAAGCTCATGAAGGGCCAGTATGTAAAGGATGCTGGCAAAGTCAGGAATGCTGGACATCTGCCAGTGAAATCTTCAGGCACCGAATGGAGTCAGGCCAAGAGACAGTCTAAATTGGTTACTTTTCTGCTGCTATGGAAAAACACCATGGCCAAGACCCCTTAAAAAAGCGAGGGCTTATTCTGGGCATGTGGCTTCAGAGGGGTGACAGTCCATCCATAAGAATACAGTTTCAAATAAAATCCCCTAGAGTGTGGCATCGGTGTAATCTCAAAGGACACCCTGGGCTGTGAATTATGCAAGGGTGCTCATATTTGTGTACACAGTCACTGTCTAACGGGGTATGTGGGTGGGAGGACTGGAAGATATTTCCAAGAAGTGCTTTGGCATTTTATTCTTTCAGGAAAAATAGCTTCAGCATTGAAAGGAGTGTGGAAAAGAATTGTCCGATGTGGACGTTAGAGGATGAGCAAAAGCATGAGAAGACATTGGAGAGATCTGGAAAAAGAAACTCTTAGAAAGGCTTAACTTGGAACCCATCACTACCAAGGGAAAAAAAGCTACTCATGTGACCACCATAACCCCAGTCATTATCTATTCAAAAACACAAAGATACTATGTATGTCTTATATAGGACTATGTAGTCCTATACATTACTGATTTCAAAACACTTTTCAAATATAAGATGAATATGCCACCACCCATAGTGAAAAATATATAATCAACAAGAAAAATCAGAATATCCAGTTTCAAAAAAATGAACTAAATTAGAGAGTACTGTTCTGTTGTTGGGACCCTTACATGTCCCATGTATATTATAAGATTCCTGAAGCACCAAGCAATTTGTCTAGCCTCTGAAGGAATACATGTTTTGAATGGGATTACTTGGGTCATGAGAGGAGTAGGGTAAGAACTTGAGGAATTAATTAATTGGTGTATACCTGACTAAATGAATAAGTTCATTTGCAATTTATATTCAGCAAGGGGGAAAAAATCACAGTTTATAAGTAAGGAATGTAGAAATTAAAACACAGCAGCTTCAAAGACCAGGAAATAGAGACCTCAGTAGACCTTTGTAGGAAAAGGTCAAGTGCCAGGATCCAGTTAGGATGGAACTTACTGGGAAAGAGTTGAATTTCAAAAAGTGTTGTAAGTAGATGGAGCAGATGAAAACAAAGAAACCTAAAATAATATCTGCTCTGGCTTAGTTATCACTGACTAAATTGCATATTTCCAATCTACATTGACTGATATATGTAAATTAGAAGTGAAGGGCATTCCAGAACTACAGAAGTCTGTTTTCAAGATTTTTTTTTGCGCAAGATATTATTTTCAATAGATTTCAAGATAAGTTGGAGCATGCAAATGTGCAAACACCAAAGGAGAATAACACATCCCCGAGGGATGGTATCTCTACTTACTTGATGTACCTACCACAGTGACTGTTGGATCTCCAAGGTTCTGGTGAGCAGGCTAGCTTCCTCCCATTGTCTAAAAGACATAAATGAAACAGGGGGACAATATGTCTATTAACTGTAGTGTGTTCTTTGGACTTTGCTCTTAAGTCATTCCTCACTCAACCTCCCATATCCCTCTACTCATGTAGGATGGCTGAAAATCTGCTGAGGTCAAGGTTCATTTATTTTTATTTTTATTTTTTACCAGAATTCAGAAACTGTTATTTCATATTCTACCTGTGAGGACAAATAATCACTTTAAGACCATTGTTTCCTTTGCATTTTTGCCACACATCCTGCTCTCAGGAGTGAGGTCTGAGAGCATGCTAAGAAGCTGCCTCCACTTATTCTCCCCAACTTTCACTTTGGAAAACCTTGGAAAGAATTCTCCTCTGCCCCGTGATGATGGGGAACACAACTGAGGTTTGACTTCTCATTTCTGTTTGCCCCTTATAATATATATATATTTGGTTTATCTTGGAGTTAGCTTGGGATTCTTTAACCTGCAACCTTCAACAGTTGGCTCCCAATGTAAGGTTTGGGGATTCAGGATCCCTGCGGCTCCATCCAGCTACCACCGGGCTCTGTGTGGTGCATTTGGGTATTTGGCCACTGACCATCCCTGTGCCATGGCTCTGTAGCAGCCTCTGGCCTCAGGGGAGTCACTCTGGGTCCAACTTTCCCAGTGCACCATGGAAGCACAGGTGGGGCATGGGCTTCCCCAGATGTCTCTGTCATCATTGCTGCCTTGCTGTCCCTGTTTTGCTGCTGTCCAGTAAGGGATCTTGACGGAGTGCACAGTCTGTGATTTGCACTAAATAACTGCTTTTAATTTAAGCTTATTTTTTAGTATCTAATGTGCTAAAACCAATTTGAACTGTTGAAGCCGGCCACACGACTACAACTGCGACATCTACTGGCTGGTAACAGTTATTACACCTACTCCAGTGCATTACAGGTGAGATTTATAAGGTCAAATTTATAATTTATAGGTCAATATTACAGATAATTTAATGATGCAAGAGTTCAACAGCTTTTTTACTTATACGATGGATGGTATTATGCAAGGCTTATCCCTGTATTTAATTCTAGGGATTAGCTTTGTCTTTCATATTTTCTCCTTAAAAAATGGTTTAATAATAGAGCCAAAAATGAGAGACTTTTAAAAACGATACAGTCTTTACAGACTGATAATGACCAGCTAAAAGGAAAAAATCAGCACTCTAAAAAAGGATATGACCAATTTGATGTACAAAACCCAGTCAGTGACAGAGGGTGCTGAGACATTGTCTGAGAAAATTTGTACTGTTAAATGTATTAATTGGAATCTGTTAAACAGATTAATGGATAGGGTGTCTCTCCAAGAAGGTAATATGTACACCATAAAATTATGTCCAAAAATGAGTCATTATATTTATTGGACAGATTTCATACCTTAAAATCCTCAATGAGGGCATTAGAACAAAACAGCAGACAGGATAAGACTTTGTATCAGAATATTAAACAGCTCTCATTCTCCATTTTAAATTCTCTTGTTCTAAATCTTTAATTCCAATGTTCTCCTCTCAATTTTCTCTAGCTTCTTTATTTACCGAGCTTATATACACAAATTCAACAACAAACTTCTGTCAATAAAAAATAGTTACCAGAGTTACATCTGAGGGGAGTGAGTAATTGAGCCAATGCCAGGCCTCAAGGTTCCTGGTGTACAGGCTGTAACCTGAGGCTGGGGATTAGTGCCCAGTGAGACAGAACTGCTGAGTGTTTGTACAGGGAGTAGGTCTTCATCAGTCAGACTTGGCGAGAAAAATTGGCACAGTATTTTAGGTTGCTTTGTGTTAATTTGTATCTTCTTTTAGACTAGGTAGAAATTGTTGTTTTCTTATGTTAGTCTGGTAAAAAAAAAACACACTTCTAAATGTCTTACAGCCCTCATGGATTAATTGTCTAACCATGGCACTATGTCTTAGAAGTCCAGAGAGACTGGAAAAATGTACAGTGGTCACAGCAATTTCTGTGGTTTATGGCATGACTTCAAACCTGGCATCTCGGTTCCTGACGTTTCAAGGAAATTACCTCTCATCAACTCACAGAGATACAGTTGCGTCTGCCTCAGTGCTGGAATTAAAGCCTTGTGCCACACAGCTCATATGCTTCTTAAACTATTTCATATTTTCTGAAGACAAATCTCATTTACTACAGCCTTTAAAAATACATTGTTGAATTTTATTAGTGAATATCTTAACTAGTACTTTTATTGCCATGCTGAGAGCTTCATGCATGTTGGCAAATGCTCTACACATGAGCTATATTCACAGCCTTTTACTTGAATGTGTGTATTGATATCCACTCATGTACCATTGCGTCGAAGTTAATCAGAAAGGTTTTCCTCTCTGTGTACTTTGGTGTCTGTGTTGCTATGACTTTCCGCAAGTCAGTGGAAAATCTTCCTTCTATTTTGAAGTTTTCAAACAACGTTAGATATTTTCTCTCTGCTCTCATGATTTGTGATTATCCTAAGCTTAGATTTAATACAAAGTAGAAATTTCAGGCAAGTCACATTTTCAAATGTATTTTTCAATAGAAGTTAACATTAGTCTAACAAGTAATGTTCAATAATAATGGCATATTACTGCCTCCAACATTTTAAAAATGAAGTATTGAATACTAAGGAACTCAAACCAGTCTTGTGCAGTACAACAGAATTTTAGAGTCAACTTCCATGATGTACTGATCAGATGCAGACAAGTCTTAAGTTTTACTCTGGTTACCTAGTCCTGAAAGCTGGGGGAGGTACTTAGCCTCCTGGGGAGTTCATATCTTCAAGTGCAATACAAATACCAGACCATGTCTAAGTCCTTACACAGTTGAAACCCATGTCTTATTTTAATGGTTATAATTTCCATGTCTATCACAATGCTATTTTAGATGGCATCATCAGGGGTAATTTGGGGAGGTGGTTGCCCTGATTCCTATTTTAGATTTTAGAGAAGTTAATCTGGGGTGTTGGCTGGAGAATTTAATATTTCTTCACCTGTCCTTTGACCTTTTTGGTACCCAGGGTTTAGGAAAGAGAAATGTGTGCTAAATAATCAGAGAGCAGATCCAAAGAAAGCAAGGGGATACTTGCCTATTTAAAGTAACAACACAATTAAAACTCCAAGTCACAGGAACAAAGATGCTGCTTCACAAACATTATCCCATTAGAGGAGACTCCATCAAGCCCAGACTGGGCCCTCTTGAAGCTGAGGCTCCACATTTGAGCACAGGCATTTCAAATGTGTTTATATGCTTTGATCATTGTTAAAAATAAACTTGGTTTAAAAATTATTATTTAATCAGAGTAAAATTAGACCACCCAGCTCTGACAGTGAACTGCTGAGGTGTGACTTATAACCATCATCCAATTCCACAGACACTGATGATCTTGTAGCAATGTTACTGTAATGAGCAGAGCATCAGTGAACATGGTTGAGCAAGTTTCTCTGTGGTAGGATGAAGTGTCCTCTGGGCATTCATTCAAGAGTGAAACAGCTGGATCCTGAGGTAGATGGGTTTCGATCTTACTGGGGAACTAACACAGATTTCCATAGTGACTGTAATACAAGAGTGTTCCCCTTACTCCACATCCTGGCTGGCTGTCATTTGTTTTACTGATTTTAGCCATTCTGATAGGTGTAAGATGAAATCTCAAAGTAGTTTTGATTTGCATTTCTCTGATGGCTTAGGATGTTGTGTGTTTAAGTGTTTCTCAGCCATTCGAGCTTCCTTTTTTGAGACTTCTCTGTTTAGATCTGAACCCCATTTTTAATTGGGTTATTTGTTTTCTTGATATCTAGTTTTTGAGTACTTTAAATAGTTTAGATATTAGATCTCTGTCAGATGTGGAGTTGGTAAAAATCGTTTTCCATTTGTAGGCTGCCACTTTGTCCAATTGATTATGCCCTTTGATACACAAAAGCTTCTCAGTTTCATGAGATCCCATTTTATTAATTGTTGATCTTAGTGCCTGTGCTAATGGTGTTTTGCTTAGAAAGTCTTTTCCTGTGCCAGTATATTCAAGGCTATTCCCCGTTTTCTATCAGATTCAGAGTATTTGTTTTATGTGGAGGTCTTTGATTCATTTAGACTTGAGTTCTGTGCAGGGTGATAAATATAGATCTATTTGAATTTTTATACATGTGGTCATCTATCTTGACTAGCACCATTTGTTAAAGATGCTAACTTTTTTTTTCCTAGTGAGTATTTCTGGCTTCTTTATCAACAGTTAGATGTAGGCCACATGGTAGTGGCGCACAGCTTTAATCCCAGCACTCAGGAGGCAGAGGCAGGCAAATCTCTGAGGGTTCAAGGCCAGACTGGTCTACACGAGCTAGTTCCAGGACAGGCTCCAAAGGTACAGAGAAACCCTGTCTCTAAAAAACAAAAAGAAAAGAAAAAAAATCAGATGTTCTTGGGTGTGTGGATTTATGTCTGGGTCTTCATTTTGATTCCATTGATCAATGTGTCTGTTTTTCTGTCAGTACCATACTGTTTTATTACAAAGTTCATATGGATCCACAGGGACTGAAGCAGCATACACAGGCCTCCATGGGTCTGCAGCCCTCTGTGTATATATTATGGCTTCCAATTTAGTGTTTTTATGCACTTCCTGAATGTGAGAATGACTGGGTCTCTAATTCTTGTGCCTTCTCTTGGGCTCTTTTCTTTATGTTGGCTTGTTTTGTCCAATTCTGATGTATAATTTTTGTTATATTATATTATAGTATATATTATATTAGAATATCTTAGAAGCCTGTTTGTTTTCTAGTGAGGACAGAAAGGGAATGGATCTGAATGAGAGAGGTGGTGGGGAGGAACTAGGAGTGGAGGGAGAGGAAACCATAATCAGAATATGTTATATGAGAAAAAAATTATTTTACATAAAAGGGGGAAAAGGAAAGAAAAATGTTCTTTCTTTTCTCATAGGCAATAATAGAAGATTTATTTTCAGGACATCATAGATCAAGCTCCCTAAAACTTTCTTCAGTCATCTCTTTCTAGCCCCTTAATTCACTCATGGTTGTTATGAAACATCAGCTCCACTTCTCTCTAGCCCCCTTTTCTCTTTCACGTCCTCAGAGCCATGTGGTCCCCACTCATTTGTTTTCCTTTCCGATTACCTGTTACCCTAGGAGAGAAACTTCCCTCCATTCTTGGGAAGGATTAATTCTCTCACAAGGAGGTCTTCCCACCACAATTCTAGAAAATTAAGCCCTCATCGCTTTTTCTCTCCCCATCACAGCTGCACTTCTCATGGTTTAGTGACAAAGCAGAGATGGATTTCTACTCCATGGAAAGAATTTATCAAAGAGAGATTTTCTGTGATCCCTCTGGTGAAAGGAGAAATTTATCCAATACTTCCTCATATTCCTCCCCTCTCAGGAATACCTAAAGGATGTCAGTGGTGGTTTACATGGGTTAAATATATTGAAATTATTCTGATCACATAAAACATTGCTTCTGTAGGGCACTCACTAAGATGACATATAGCCTTAAAATGTGGAAATCTGCGTACTGATTTTTTAAATTATTTGACAAATCTCAAATCAAGGTTGCTTTATGCAAATTAAACTTGAGGTTGTGCTAACATGCACTGTCTATTTGGAAATTTCTAGCAGTATCCTTTGAATTTTAAATCACAGATGTAGCTTCAGAGAGTATTTTGGGGAATGGATACTTAATGGACTTTTATTTTCTTTTCAACATTTATGGTAAAATTACAGAAAACAGCCAAGCATTTTGGAGGTGGGGAGATCATAGAGGTGAAGATCATGTTATATCCTGATAGGAATAGGGAAAAGACAGGATAATCTTCTGGCAATTCTTCAGCTAAGAGTTTTTATTACAGAGCAGAAAAGATAACTATGCTGGAAAAAAATAGGGTTGATAAGGAATTGGGATCAGTAGAATGAGCTTCCTAAGGTATTGGCATTCAACTCTCTACTGCCCATTTAGAGCACAGATTTTGGCCTCTTCTGTTTGATTCTCAAAGGAATGAGACTTCCTGAACACTGGCTCACTCTACTTGGGGGAAGTAAGAGCACGTGACTACAGGAAAGGCTTTCTATCTTCCCACGCTGTGGTTTCCAGTCAGAGAAATAACGAAATAACCTTATTGCCAAATGAAAACTATTGCGGAATAGACTATTAATTTAACAATGTAAATATGTGTTACATTTGTTTATGCCGCATTTGTTTAATTGTGTAAAGTTGTGTGGCTGTTTTACCTTGCCTGCCTAAAGCACTTGATTGATTTGATAAAAGATGCATGGTCAATAGCTGGGCAGTAGAGGGATGGGCAGGACTGGTGGGCAAAGAGAATAAGTAGGAGGAGGAATCTATGTTTGAGAAGAGAGAACGAGGGAGAAAGAGAAGGAGACGCCTGGGGCCAGCCTGCAAGGGAGCCATCAGCCAGACAGACATGGAAGAATCAAGAAAAGTATAATACAGAATGAAAGGTAAAAAGCCTTGAGGCAAAACATAGATGAAGAGAAAGAGGCTGAATTAAGTTATAAGAGCTAGCAGGAAAAGAACCTAAGCTAAGGCCAAACATTCATAATTAATAATAAATCTCCTTTTCATGATTTAGGAGCCGGTTGGTAGCCCTCCCCCCCCAAAAAAAGAAAGCCTGCTACAGAAAGATAAGGCGGTCAGAGACAGTCTGATGTTGGCTGCCTTATTACACACTTTATTTCCGAAATAGGAAGCATCTATTTCTGTGACCCCATCAAGGAAGTGAGAATCAAGATTTATTCTAAATACTGTGTTCTTAGGTCAGCTACATTTAAAAATAGACTGATGGGAATTGAGAGGACCTCCAAGGTTTTCTTTCTGCAGATATTCCCTCATCTTACGGGTGCTCAAGTATACCCTGAGGAAGATACCCAACAATTTATTTTAGAACCTAGTGTTGTCTGAGTCAGAAAAGTACGTCATCTCCAGCTAGAGTACATTCAGTCCAAGTTGGTGGATTTTCCTACCTCACAGGAACAATGTGAATTAATAAATTAATCTTCAGTTACAGAAGTTTTCGTGATTAGATTGGCAGAATGAGTTTCTAACGCTGACCTTAAGCATGTAGGAGTAGAAAGGTTTTGCAGGATATGGAATGATAAGACAAGCTACTCCTCTCCCCCCGCCCCCGCAGTGGTCAGAAGCGAGCTACCCTTCAACCAGTGGTGTACATGTCCCAGTAGAGTCCCCATACCTGCACAGCTGCGCATCATACTTCTGACAGTTAAAGTCAGGATTGCTATGTTCCTCCTTGGGCTTCATTAAGTAGTTCTGTCTCATAAAATGCTCTCTGGTTCTAAAATATTCACCATACCGGCATCCGCATCCTGACACACACCAAAAGGACTTCCTGGACATCTGCCCTAGTCTTTGTTTACATATCCCTTCTTGATGGGCAGAGGGGGAGAATAAGTGGTTTCCATTATGTGATAAATCTACCAGTCTCCTTCACACCATTTTAATTATCCCAGAATTCTTTGCTCTAGATTAAAATCTACCGTTCTTTCATCATTTTATCCCTTGGTTTAATTCTGTAGAATAAATAGACAGTAAAATGTGTTTGGTCTCTACTAGAAAAAATGTTTGGCCATCAGTAACTTTGCTTTCTAGAAAAAAAATAAATTTAAGCAAATAAAGCAAACAAGAACATGATTCTCTTAAATCCTGAAGAACTTTGAAGAACTCAACCCTGCTCCAATTAAATAGTTAGTTTTGAATCAATATTTATTTGAATGACATTGCGAATGGATTTCTCAACCTACCCTTTCTATGTGATAAAGATGTGCTGGGAAGCCCCAGTGTAGCCTATCCTTTTTTTTAGCTGTGGTTTTCTACCTGCCTTGTCTCCTTTTTAAAAACCAAGAGAGAACTTTCTTGGAGTAGTTTCATGCCTGGTAATCATGCAAGACCAACTTCCCTTCTACTTCTCCAGTAAGAAGCCCAGGAGCAGTCTAAGACAGAATAAGGACAGCTCAGGGTGATCGCTGGGCTCTTTCTGGGTGAGAAAGGGGAGGGTCCTCGTATGTCCTTCAGGAAGACTTAACCATCTACAATCTAACTGTGGCGTGTGCTTCTCGGGGCACCCATCATCTTCACCAGTATCTATGTTAGAGTCAGGCGATGTTCTTGGGAGATTAGAGATCACTAACCCAGATCTAAGAAATGAACAGCGCTGGCTAAATTCACGTGCTGCTGCAGTACAGGGGTCACCTTTGGCTGCTATGTGCTTCCTTTAAGAGTTTCCATTCCCATCAAAATCCCAGTAAAATTCTTTACAGACCTTGAAAGAACAGTACTCAACATCATATGAAAAAGCAAAAAATCCAGGATAGCCCCCCAAAAAATCCTGTACAATAAAAGAACTTCTGGAGGCATCACAATCCCTGACTT
>LOJH01057191.1:0-11588 GCA_001685095.1 Ellobius talpinus | reverse complement strand
AAAAAATCATAAAAAACATTGTGCTGGGGGTGGTTAGGATCTCAAACGTTTGATGGGGGTGATGCAGTCACGTCTATAAGGAGGAGCCACTGCTGCTCTTTCCAAGCCCTTTACCCCACTTGCTTCACATAGGTTGGAGCAGCCAGTGATGGCCAGTCTTTGAAATGGCCCTAGAGCAGTGTGTCTCGACCTTCCTAATGCTGTGACCCTTTAACACAGTTCCTCATGTGCTGGTGACCTCCAGCCATAAAATTATCTCATTGCTACTTTATAACTGTAATTCTTCTACTGCTATTGATCATAATGTAAAGATCTGTGTTTTCTGATGGTCGTAGGTGACCCCTGTGAAAGGGTTGTTTGCTCCCTAGAGGGTTGCGACCCACAGGTTGAGAACCAGGGCTCTAGAGCCTGTTTTCTCTTTTTTTCCCCCCATACAGGTTTCTGTTTTCCCTTCACTTTGTGGCGGCAAGGGCTGCATGCAGATGGCTATAGTTGGGTCTTCTCCCCGGTTTTCCTTTCTCTAAGCTAACCTCCACTTGTCCCCCAGGAAGATAGAAGTGTACATTTAAAAGCATCGGTCAACAATTTACATGCACTTGAATGTGAATTAAACAGGACTCCAACTTGTAGCTGTCTTTAACGCCATAGTCCAAATGTCTTTGCATAAATATATGTTGGAAAGAGTTAAAGAGTAATGGTTCTGCATCCACTTGGTGATGACATTCGGGTGGGGGTGGGGAGGGGGAGAGAAAGAGATTGATTGATTGATTGATTCAGGATGCAGAATCTCAGCTGCTGCTCCAGCGCCATATTCCCGCTATGATAGTGATGAACCATAAGCCCCAAATAAAAGCTTCTTTTCTACAAGTGTCCTTGGCCATTGTGCTTTATCACAGCAATAGAAAAGTGACTGATACAGTGGCCGTGTTAATTCTTACCATGTTGGGGTCTCTGCGGAGCTGAATGACTTGTTCAGGGGAGCCTAGACCACACAGGCTAACTTCATAGCACATGGTCATCAGATAGTGACAGCTCATGGTGCATTTGGCTTCCTCTGGTTGGGCCCTGCACTTTCAGCAGAACTATTTTAGATAATAGGAGCCTGCTGGTGTAACTGTGTGTTGTTAGTGTTGTTTCCTCAAGGGCTCTCGTTTTTCATGTTGTAAGAATGGCTGGTTTTAGTACAGAGTCCAATAATATACTAGAGAGCAGAAAATGGTACTATGAAGCCATCACCTGAAACCTCACCAGTTTGACAGGTGTCACATTCTACTATATAGAAGGCGAAGAACTGCCTTCTGTTGCCTGTGATAATACTTTGTTTTATTACATCTCTATCTACTTCAGCAGCCAGATATCTAGTTGAAACTCATCTTTGACCTGGTTTCATTTCTTTCCTGTGGTTATTTCAATGCAAATACTTGAAACAACCTGAACCGGACAGGTAAAATTCAAAATACCATGGTGACATTGTGATGCCTATGTGTATGCAGAGACCCTTTGTCTTAGTGACGACACCGAGTCTTTCGCTTCTGTGTATGTCCGTATCTGTTTATATTTGAAATGATTCTCTAAGACACACAGTTCCACCTAGTGCAGGGCATCTGGGGTCCAGCAGCAATGGTTCTAGTCCCGACCCCAGCATTTCTTATATTACCTTGAACAGGTTTCTCAGGATTCTATGAAGACTTACTAAGATCGTGTCAGTGTGAAGACAGTAACAGTTATTAGTGATAATCATAATTATGATTGTTGTTGTTTTCTATTCTTTGATCTTTGGGAGCCCCCCACCTCTCAAATAAATACATGGAGACTTATTCTTATTTATGGATGCCTGGTCTTAGCTTGGCTTGTTTCTAGCCAGCTTTCTTAACTTAAATTATCCCATCTGCCTTTTGCCTCTGGGCTTTTGTCTTTCTTTATATTACTTTTTTTCCATCTTATTCCATGACTGGATGTGCGGCTTGGTGGCTGACCCTTAGCATCCTCTCTGTTCCCTTTTTTGTTCCTCCCCCTCTTCTCTCTTTTATTTATTGTCTCTGCCTGGCAGCTCCACCTATTTCTTTCTCCTGCCTAGCTATTGGCTGTTCAGCTCTTTATTAGACCAATCAGGTGTTTTCGGTGGGCAAAGTAACACAGCTTCACAGGTTTAAACAAATACAACGTAAAAGAATGCAACCCATCTTTACATCATTAAATAAGTGTTCCATAGCATAAACAAACGTAGCTCATCTCCAACTAATATTGCACAACAGTTGTTTGTGTATGGTCCATAGGAATTTATTTGAAAATGAAATAGAGATCTGAACTTTAGCAGTGCTGTTGCCGGGGTTCTCCAGGATCACATGGAATGTTTTGAGAATGGTGAAGTTGTGATGTATGGTGGCATGATGCTTCGGTACTTTTTAGATCCTGCTTGATGGATCTAAGGAGGGGCCTGTGGTTGCAAAGTGAGCATGCACACTCAACCTGCAAAGCTACTGCATACCAGATACGTGAATAACATACTAATTGTTATCCTACCTTGGAGAAAGTCTGGCAGAATTGTAGCTTCGGGCACTGGGTACAACCAAGCCTTTTAAGCTGGCCAAAACGCAGTTACTATTTTTAGTTCAATTTCTGCCCTTTTTGAAAGAATGTAGTCTACATGCCTTGCTGCTCCTGGATGGTTTTATTCATTTTAATTAATGTTATCTTACTGCATTTGTGGCCTGAGGCTGATTTAGTGAAAGATGTAATTTCAGAATGCTGATGAAATTAGATAGGCCTGCCTGGGAGGACTGCTGCTTGTGTTTATGGTTGTAAAATATTTTGGTTCCATCCATTAAAGGACATTGCTGTGCTGTAAATACACAGCCCTTACGCTAAATGCGTTTGTCTTAGAATGTTGCAGGTGGGCCAGGCCACTAAGACATTATTAATTCCAGTGGGGAGGGGGCTGGCGATTTTTGTTGCTGCTGTCTCATCATAGTCCCGTCATGCGAAGACACGTAAACAGAGGAAACCAGCCCGCACACAAGTTGTTACACCCCTCCCCCAGCTTTATTATTTCAGATTCACGGTTGAGTGGCTGAGGGAGATGTAACCACTTAGCCATCTGCTTTGTGGTCTGCGTGAGAACCACAGGGCCTAGAAGCACACTCTAAACCACTTGTGAGCGCTGGATGCAGTTAAAGTGTTGGAGGAAAGTGAGAGAGACGGTTTTCTCGACGAAAAGAGACGCCAGGCATGCTTGTAACGCCAGCACTCAGGAGGCCGAGGCAAGAAGATTACCACAAATTCCATGCTGGTTAGGGGCGACATAGGAAGACACAGTTTCAAACAGCTTATCACCTCCCCGACAAAATATGGAAAAAACAATGTTTTAGGTGTCTTGATATACACACAGTCAATAAAGAGACAAAAGTGTTATTTGTGATGATCAAATGCAGAGAAATTTTCTCTTCAAGGGGAGTCAAAAATTAACATATGAGGCCACAAAGCACCGAATTGTAATTATTATCATCATTATTATTATCTTTCCTGCCTTAAACGTTACATTTTTAATAATACCCCCTTCATGGTAGAATCCAAAGTTCTAATCCAAACCATTACGGGGAAGCGATAGAGGGGATTATCAAGGGAGTAGCTGAGCAGGTTATGGTGCTGCAGTACTTGGATTGCTGAGGCAGGAGGAGAGTCCAGCCCAGACCTAATAGCAAATTTCAGGCCGGCCTGGGCTGCATAGGGAGATCCTGTTTCAAGAAAACCCCAACCCAACAACAACAACAAAAATGACAAATAGCACAACAAAACAGAGGAGGATCAAAAAAAAGAAAAAAAAGAAAAAGAAAACAAGTGATTTGTTGTTGTTGGTTTTGGTTTTTCGAGACAGGGTTTCTCTGTGTAGCCCTGACTGTCCTGGCACTTATTCTGTAGACTGGTCTGGCCTTGTACCCAGAGATCCGCCTGCCTCTGCTTCCAGAGTGCTAGGATTACTGACATGTGCCGCCACTACCACCCAGCTGAAAATAAGTGATTTTTAGGAACTTGACACACGTTATTTTTTATTTTCTCAAGTCAATAGATAAAAGCATGTTAGCGGCATCACACCTTCAGGCACTCTAATATTTAGCCTGGGACTCTGGTGATTATATGAGTTACATTCCTTGTGTCCAGGTCTGCTTCTTTCCTGAGGTGGATAACGCCTTGCCCCCTCTCCTGTTCCTTCCAGCACCCCCACCCTCCTTGCTTTACTCTTCCATATAGTATTTAGCTATAATGCAACACTCCGTGCTCCCGGTAAAGTTACAATCTAGCGGCATCAACACACCTGTGGGTTATTTGAACTTTTAATATTTATTGAGAAAATGTAATGGCAAGAGCTGAAAAATGTAATGGCAAGCCACTAGTTGAGAATTGGCTTGTAATGTTTGTTTATTTATTATTTATAGGTTGAGGTTGAGTGCATATGCCTTCCAGGTCCCCCGTCTCTGATACTGGGTGTTTGAATTTTTAGTCTCCCCAGTACTGATAACTTCTGGCCAAAGTCTGTTATGCCTGTCTGTCTTCTCAGGCAGGGTTCCATGGCTTTCTCTGGAAGAGAACATTATCCTGGTCTCCTGAGGGGGTGAGTGAGAGCATTTAGGCTTCAAAGGATTAGTCATGGAGTCAGAAGGGAAGAAATGTGTGGCCTAAAGGGAAATCTGTCTGGTAGTCACTTGGTATGAAAAGAGAGCATGGAGAAACTGTCCATACTCAGCTCCCGGGGTAACTTATTCCCCCAACTTTTCATTTTCCTCCTTCATGTATTTTAAAACCAAGAGTTAGAGTAAATTGACCAACTCACCCTGACCTCTCAATGTTGCAGTTTTCTAAGGTAAGGGCAAAGGTCCCAAGAGGTGATGCTGAATGTTCCATGTGTTTAGATTTCCTCCTTTTAATGACTCTTTGAGTAGATTTTTGGGAAGCTCTCTCCACTGCTAGAGTTGAATCTGAGTGACTATTAAGTTAGCTTTTACTGTCAACCTGGCACAGCCTAGAGTCATCTGAGAAGGAAGTCTCAATTGAGGGGTTCTAGATAAGTTGGCCTGTGGGCATGTCTGTGGGTGTTGCTTTGGTTGTTAATCTATGGAGGGAGGCCCAGCCCACCGTGGGTGGCACCATCCCTAGGCCTGTGGTCTCTCCTGGATTGTATAAGAAAAGCTAGCTAAACGAGCCAGCAAGCAGTGTTTCTCCATGGTTTCTGCTTGGGTTCCTACTTCAGTGCCTGTACTGACATCTCTCAGTGGTGGACTAGACTGTGTAAGCGGAAATCTCTTTTCTCTCCACAAGTTGCTGTTGGTCAGAGTGTTTTGTCACAACCTCGGAGATGACTCTACTCTAGAGCAATGATGTTCAGGGAGACCTGTATAGTTTCAGAGGAAGGTGTAGATAGATGGTGTTTCCACACAGCTGTTGCTAGGCATGGAAGAAAAATAAGCATGGCCAGTGGAATTGGTTGGTGATGTTCTTGTGCTTTTGACGAGGGCACACCTATTCACTGAGAACTTGTCTGACCTGGTTACACATGAGATGAGAGGGCCTTTGGCTCTCAGTGGTTGACTCTCCTCTTCCCAGTTCAGAGTGGGGAGAACACGGGAACAGAGTGCGCTAAGAACTTTTGGTCATTGGGGGAGCATTCCCATGAGGCTTCCTGCAGGAATGCTCAGGGGAGTAAGAGGCCTGGGCAGATCTGTCTGTCCCCTGGAGGTTAGAGGAAAAGGTTTGAGTAGGTCCCCCCCTTAAAGACTGAAGCAGGGACACATACCACCACCTAGACCCTCTAGCTACCGTGTGTAAAAGCCTTGATCCTGTGGCAGTGAGCTGGGATCCATTTGCAGCTATGCACCCATGGGGATTCCTCCCTCCAAAGACAAGGGATTCCCCAGTGTCCTTCCTTCCAAGAGATGCTTTATGCACCCCCTCTTTGCTGTAGCTGAGGTTGGTCTCTCAGATTCAGCATGGGAATTGTTGGGGTGAGCGAGAAAGAGGCCAAGGGTGCCATGAGTTGACATTGTGGAACACTGTTTTGTGTGCCTTCCCTGGGGCTTTAAAAGGGTGATGCTGTGAAGATGACTCCCTCCTGCTTTTGCACACTTACAGAACCTAGCCCTCTTAACTCTTTGTAGTTCTTTTCTTTACCATTCTATGACTTGTATGGTATTTAAAAAAAAGTTTCACTAAGTAGTTCTGACTGACCTCAAACTCACTTCCTTTCCCTATATTCTTAATGCTGGGGCTAAAAGCGTGTGCCACCTTATAGGAAATTTCATCTTAATTTTTTTTTCTTCCTTGAGACAGGGCTTTATTCTGTAGCTCAGGCTGGCCTGAATTTACTATGCATTACCCAGACTGGCCTCGAAATCTTGGCAATCCTCCTGCCTCAGTGAAGGCGTACCAGATGAAGGTGTAAGTCACAAATGACCCCACACCAGTTTGGAATTATGATTAATAGAATGGTTATTTATTTAAAGGGGAANAATGGGCTGGTATCTCAGCAGCTATTGGCTGAAGGAGCGGAAGGAGCTCCCGCAGCACCTCAGCCTCTCAAGGGCTGGATTACAGATGTGAGTCACCATGCCTGACTTGGAAATTTTAAATAAAGCCAGCTGTATTAAATATTCATGGACTCAGTTTTTACTTGTTTAAAGTCTTTGGAGATTTGTCTTCAGAGAATGTTAATATGGCAGTTATTTTGCTTTACATTTCTCGCAACGTTTAATTGATACTATATTTCATGAGCATTATTTCAGGTTTATTGCTGTTGTGTTTGGAGCTGTGGTTTCATGCTGTAAACCAGAGACACAAGATCCTCAATCTGTTTCCACTTTTGATCGTGTGTACTCTGAGCCTAGAGGTCAAGAAGGACTGTTAACATTTTAGCGGCCACGGTGGACAGGAGGGTGTTTTGGTAGGGTAGGTCCGGAGTTACTGTGTCTTTGGATGTTGCTGTGTGAATTGGTTTCCTAATGATGGTATGCACATTGAGGCTGTGTTCCTTTTAAATTAGTATGTAAATAGATGACCATACATGACACCTTCAGAAGGCTGCACCCCCAGAGGAAGAAAGAGGGTTTTCTCATCAATCACAGCCCTTAATACTTGTCTTATGAATGAAAATTGGGAAAGGAGGTAGGAGAGGGAGCAGTTGTAGGTGGGTAGAAGGGAACAGTAAAAGCTAGAGTCTAGACGCTAACAAAGCAAGGCGGAGGAGGCCTTACTATTTTATTGGGTGTCAGAAAGTTCTGGAAGGAACCCCAGGCTAGGAATTAACACACTTGGTTCCTTGCCACTTCCCGAGAATGCAGAATGTGACTTTGGGTGACTCAGTGAACTTCAGGGCGTTGTTTTCGTGTCTGCCCTGCCTTTCCCCAAGGCGTATTGTGAAGCTCTGGAAGACATGGAGAAGCAAACTGTGAAGGCTCTCACATGAGGTTTGTGTGAGCTGTGATGGAGGTTGAAGTGGCTGGCATGCTGGAAGCCCCTGTGCAATGGACTGCTCGCCCTCTGATCATTGGTGATACTGGCAGGTGAAATACACTCACAGCTCCTGGCTGTCATCCTGATGGATAAGAAAGATAGTAATCACCCTGTGTAGAATTGTAAGCCTTCCTAAGTACCTTGTGACTAACAAGGCCAGGGGGCTCATTCTAGTCTGGGCAGGGGACAGAACTCGGCTGTGGGCTTTGAAGTTCTTCCGGGGAAACTCGGATGTCCTAGGGAGTGACTTGATCCCAAGTCACTTTAGTGAGATTAATCTATCAGGATAGATGGATGGAGGATTGAGTCTGGGAAAAGAGAGAAATGATATTATTCTTATAGTTATATAAAAAGCTTAGACTTTTTAATGTTTTATAGATTGAATGTCCCTTATCTGAAATGCTAGGGCATAGTAGTGTTTCAGATTTTAAGGTTTTTTTAGATTTTAGGATATTTATATAGGCTTTACTGTTTGAACACTCCTAATCTAAAATTCAAAATTCAAAAATACACCAGAATCCATATTTGTACATTTTAGGTTTTTTTTCGGTGGGGGGGTTCAACCTGTAATTGTTTAATTGTTCTTTGTTGATCTTTTTATGTCTTCTTTGGGTATTTTGATACTTACATGGTTTTTATTTAAAGTTTTAGTGAACATCCATTTTAGGTTGTGCATGAAGTTGCTTAATGTAAAATATTAGACAGTACTTCTCTGTGCAAGTTCTTTTGTGTTCTAGAGACCTTATACTCTCTGTGTCATGCATGCTTTTGACTCAGAATCCCATGTGGGATCCAAACCCCATTATCTTTATTTTGTAGGAGAGGAAACAGAAACTTCCCAGGGTGTGTGGCTGGGCCTTGGGCCAAGGCCTCATAGCCTTTGTGACTATTTTTTGTTTGTTTGTTTTCTTTTTACAGCGCCTTCAACTTCCCCTCCCAACGCAAAGGACTTAACATTCTCTAATCCAATACAAAGATGCTGTCGTCTTTAAATGGCCAATGGGAATCCTTTTGTCTGAGTATGCTTTCCTCTTCCTTTTCAATTTTTATTTCAAAAGCCAAGTTTTAAAAAATTATACATTTTAATTAATTAATTAATGAGATGGAGGGTGTCTCATCCACTGTGTAGAGCAGGCTGACTTGAACGTACATAGATTCACCTGCCCTCTACCTCCCAAGTGCTGTGATTAAAGGTGAGTTCTGCCATGCACGGCAAGAAAACCAGTCAAGCTTTTGTGGCGAAGGCTCCTGGTATTACTGGTGAGCTGCGTGGCTATGTCTTCTGGCTTTTGTAACTAGAGTAACGGCCAGGAGTGCCAGTCAGTATTTGGCTGTACTCACAGGGCAGCTCTCCTGCTTGTGTCTCAGCCTTCTCCTACTGCCTGGAAGGCGTCCCTTGAGCATCCACTGGGAGTGTATCCTAGGGCAGGGGAGGCTTTTAGTGGGTGATGGCCTCCTGTGATGATGTGTGCCTGCATTGGCTCCTCAGCGGGAGGAGAGCCCCTTCCATGAGGCTCTGCTTCTAATGGTTGGCATGTGAGCATTTGGGGAGGCGGTTACAGGGAAAGGAGGCACAGCTAGATCCCTCAAGATACCTTGAGCAGCCTGAAGAGCCTTTTAGAGTTTTAGGGAACCGACTCAGGCCAGCGCAGGATTTGTGGCTGTGACACTGAAAAGAATTCCAGAACTAACTGGTTTATGAAGTAGACTGGAGATTCTATTAAAGATATTGCACAAGGATTAGGAGAAAAGCCCTCAGAGGAAAGCAAGAGTCACGTAGAGCATGGGTTTGGACCAGTCTGGTCTGGTTGAGACTGGTCTGGTCCGGTCTGGACTGGTCGAGACTGGTCTGGTCCGGTTTGGAATGGTCTGGACTGGTCTGGACCGGCCTGGTCCGGTTGAGACCGGTCGAGACGAGTCGGGACTGGTCTGGTCTGATTGAGACTGGTCTGGACTGTTCTAGTCCTGTCTGGACCAGTCTGGTCTGGTTGAGACCGGTCTGTTCCAGTCTGGTCCGGTTCGGTCGGGACCAGTCTGATCCGGTTTGGTCTGGTCGGGACTGGTCTGTTTTGGGCGGGACCGGTGTTTGTCATGTATCTGTCATGTGTCTGTCATGCATGCCATGCGTGTGCCATGCGTGTGTCACGTGCTTATCATGTGTTCACCATGTGTCATGTGTTTGTCATACGCTTGTCATGTGCGCACCATGTGCGTGGCTCATGCACGTTTCATGTGTTTGTCATGTGTGTCATGCGTTTGTCATGTGTGTCCTGTGTGCGTCATGTGTGTGCCACATGTATCATGTGTTTGTCATGTATTTGTCATGTGTTTGTCATGTGTGTCTTGCGTTTGACATGTGTTCTGTGTGTCATACGTTTGGCATGTGTGTATCATGCGTGTCATGTATTTGTTATGTGTGTTGTCATATGTGTGTCGCATGTGTGTCATGTGCTTGTTATGTACGTGTCATGTGTGTCTTGTGTTTGCCATGCCTGTGTCATGTGTTTGTCGCCTGTGTGCCATGTGTCGTGTGTTTATCATGTGTTTTTCATGTGGGCATGTCATGTGGACATCATGTGTTTTTCATGTGTGTGTCATGTGTTTGACATGTGTGCCTGCCATGTGTTTGTCATGTGTGTCATGTGTTTGTCATGTGTGTGTCGTGCGTGTCTCATGTTTGTCATGTGCGTACCATGTGTGCATGCTATGTGCATGTCGTGTGTGTCATGTGTTTTTTGTGTGTCATGTGTCTGTCATGTGTGCTGTGCCTGTCATGTGCTTGTCATGTGTGTCATGTATGTGCCGTGTGTGCGTCCTGTGTGTGTAATGTGTGTCATTTATGCTTGTGTCATGTGTTTGCCATGTGTGTCATGTGTTTGCCGTGTGTCATGTGTGTGCCATGTGTGTTATGCATTTGTCATGTGTGTGTCATGTGTGCCATGTGTTTGTTTGGTCTGGTCCGGTCTGGACTGGTCCGGTCTAGTCTTGTCTGGACCAGTCAAAACAAGCCTGGTCCTGTCCCGGTTGATACTGGTCTGGTCCGGTCAAGACTTGTCTGGTCTGGTAGAATCTGGTCAAGAGCAGTGTGCTGCGGTCTAGACCGGTCGGGTCCGTCTTGTCCAGAACCAGCACAGATAACCACACCAGAGCATCCGCCCAATGTCTGTACCATTTGTTCAAGCCTTCGCAGCTGGTTACTGTGAGTGGTTGAGAGAGTAGGTGGGGTGGGGTGGGGCAGGGCAGGGATAAAAGAGGGAGGGTGTGTGTGTGTATATGTGTGTGTGTCTGTCTGTCTATTATTTCCATTCTGTTGCATAAGTGCATGTAATTGACAGGGAGAAGTTATATTGTTTTCCCTGTTCTTTTAGTTTTTGCCAATTCAAAATGTTGTAAGACATGAGCCTCCATAGTTCCTGTCTCTCGTCGCATTTCCCATTTGTTTGACTTATTTTTCTTAGGACTAAATTAAAAATTAAATCCTAAATCATGGGCCAATGTAGAAGTCTACAAAAAGTCAAACAGAAGCTAAACCTCAACTTTGGATCAGTTTGGTTTATGGCTCAGGATTCCATTGGCTTTTATTTTATTTTTTATTTGTGGCAATAGTAAGAGAGATGTTTCATGGTATTTCATCGGGGACATTTTATATATTACTTTTCGAGTCTGCTTTTGTTTTTTTACCTTTGGCCCCTGCCTGGAAAACGATGCTTTTTTTCTGTGGTGTTAGCCGAGTTCATCCCCCGAGTACTCTGCTTTGATTTGTTTAATGCCGCTGCCTGCTAACACACGCATCCTCCGCAGCACAAGACTGTGGACAGAAGGTTACTAAGAAAGAGACATCAGCTTGCAGTTTCACAAAGAAAACAATTGTCTTTCTTTGGTTAGGATCTCTTTTTGGATTCCTTATGCTTCCTTGATTGGTACAACTCTCCCCATACATCGTATTTTGTCTTTTATCGCCTAACCATTTATATCTCAGTGTGAGCCAGGGGGCCAGAATCTCTTGAATATTCTATATGGAATTTTGTATTTACAGTATGAACTCTTTTGTCTGGGTTGTTAGGACAAGCAGCTGATCTCTTATTCAA
>LOJH01057190.1:0-11588 GCA_001685095.1 Ellobius talpinus | reverse complement strand
CCCCACCCCAACCATGTGATGGCATGGGTGGGGGGAAAGTTGCCTCCCCGCCCCTTGCTACCTGTAGCAGATGAGAGAGCTGTCTCCAGGGTCACCAGGGTGAGAGAACTAGCTTTTCCCTTGATCAGCTGCAGCACACAGGAGAGTGAGACCTGCACCCTGCCTGGACAGCATACTAGAGCTGACCTTGTTGTGCAGGTGAACCAGCCCCAAGGTTATGAGAGAGCTGACTCCCTCTTGGATGCCTCGTACAGCAATCTGGGGGGTGGGCCCTGCATCTCATCTGGGCAAAACAGTAGATCCAGCCCTGGTGTTGTGAGTGTGGGTAACCTGGATCCGAGGACAGGAGAGCAAGAGAACTGGCCCTGCTCCTTGCTGCAAGCTGTATCTGGTGAGCTGGCCTGGGCGATGCTAGAGACTTTGGGAAATCTGGCAGGCTGACCAACCAGCTACTACCCAGCACCAGAACCAGGACTATAAATTGCTGCACCCCCCACCCCAACATCCACCTCATTTGTGAATTGTTGGAACAGGTGAAGGAGATGAACCTACAGATCCAGAACAGCAGGATCTCCACAACACAGGCCAATAGGACATCTGAGAGGAGCCCGTGGTGAGAGCCAGTTATCCATGTCATAGCAGAAGTCAGAGGCCTAGAGCCAGAGCAGTGACTTGAAGCAATGAACACTTGCAAGAAAAGATGAGTGTACTAGAGTGTACGGTGTGACTCAACAGGCCACGCTACAGTTTGCATGACAAGATTCTTTGCTCTCTCTCTTTCTCTTAACATTGTTTATTTGGCTTTGTTTAGGGGGGAGAAGTTGCAAGAGCAGAGGGCAGGTATGAAGAGATGGGGTAGTAAACCCAGTTGAAATACATGATGTGAAATCCATAAAGAATCAATAAATGCTAAAAAAAATTCTGTTTTGGTTTATTGGTTTTTTTCGTACTTGTTTTGTTTGCTTTCTTGCTTTGTTGTCTTTCTCTGGGGTATGCATCAAAGATGGGGTGATATGGGGGTAGGAGGTAAACAGAATTAGGGTAAATGATGTTAAACCCACAAAGATTCAATAAAGAAGCTAAAAATAAATAAATAAATAAGAATAGACAAATAACTACACATGACTTGTAGCTACTTTGAGAAGCTTATGCCTAAAAACTAGCATCACGTGCCATATCCTTGTTAAGTATATTCATTGCGGCGACTAGATTGGATTTTTTTTTCTATAAGAATATGAATGAATATAAGGTTAAATAAAGGTGAGAAAAAYGGGCAGACGGGGCAAGGGTAGGAAGTGACTTCTGAAAGGAAAACGATAAGGGGTCCACGAAGAAAGGGATTCCTGCCTCCCTAATATTGTTGATTAAGGTTTAATAGGCAAACTGTCCATGCTTTTGTTACCTAGTTTTCAATTTCATTAGTCTTCCTGAGATCATAGAGTCCTTCCATTAAAAGCTCCCAGAAAACGTTGCTGCTATTAGTTCCCAGTGCACACCCTGTGCCCAAAACTCAAGCTGTGAGTGTGCTTGCTTACCAGCAGAAACACAGTAAGTCTTACCTGAAGTACCTATGCCTTCTCTGTATTCTTGTCACAACAACCCAAGGTTAAGTCATAGGACTATTTTATTTAATCAAAGGCATAGCCTCACCACCCTTTATGGCTGTGATCTATGTTAATTAAACACCTACATGTTAGCTGACTACTCAGAAAGCCTCCTACAAGGTCAATGTTAAACTAACTGTAAAATCTGACACAGAGGCTTAGACGTATAGAATATGATATAAGCCAAACCTAACCATTTACCGGTGGGCTCAGGTTGCAAACACTAACCCCAGGCATGCACAACAAGAAAGCCAGTCTGTGTTGTCACACTCAGTGCTGAAAATGCAGCAGCTGAATCACATCAGTGTTACGTGAGCGTCTGTCCGAAATGCACATTTCCAGGCTCTGCCTTAGGTCTCCTGAACACAGCCTGCATCTTCCAGTCTCTAGGTACCACGCATGCACATTATCATTTGAACAGTACCTCTCTGCTCCACACCACGCCTTCTAGAGTGAGATGACAAGCTGAAGAGTAAGGGAATCTCCTGATTTTGACAATTGAGAAATGCGCCAAAATTGGCTAGGTTTAAAGCTGGCACAAGTATTGATGGCATTTCCTCTACTGATGAATTTTTCTTGCCTCATGGGCATGGTTTAGCCAAAATTAAACTGCTTTCTGACAGGTTAGAATTTTTCATCTCTGGATAATATCACAGATAAGACCATCAACAATGTAAGTTTCAGCAGTGCTCGTGAGACAGTACGAAATAAGAAAACCTGTTTGCTGAAGGACAAATGTTCTAACCTCATGAAATCCTTCCAAAATGCTTTACCATTAGTCATCATTTCTAAGATGGTTAGAAGAAGTAAATGCATCCTCTAAAGCTGCCAATTTAAATGCGAACAGGAGCTTGAATTGCAGGGCTCTGCTGTTGTACGCAGAGATCTAAAGAAATCAATGAATAAGTGCCCAACTCCACAACTGAGGGCTTGGTTATCTCATGGCTCAACTACCACTTGTTCCTCAGGGAGCTTCCCCTCACCTCCCTGCTCTGGGTGTCAGGCAATGTGTCATTGACACCTTGCTAACAGACAACTCTCAGCCCCAAACTCTATAGTCCCAGCCCCACTCTATCGCTCCCAAAACGAACCTTCCTGCCAACCAATACTACTTTTTATCTGCTCCTGAACCCAAGGTGTCTTCTCTTTGTCTCTCATCCACTTCTATTCCTTTCAATCATATTGTCCACCTGACTTTGCAGTCACTGCTTTCCCATCAGTGCCTTGGCCTCTGCCCCAGGATCATAGCCTTGCTTGCATCCGATGGTGTGTCTCACTGTCAAGGTTATATTATCGTGATTGTTTTCAAATGACTTTTACATAAATGACCTTGAACCAAGTTCAATGGGTGATTACTCCTAAGGGCCTTCTCATGATCTTTGCAATCTAATTCTTTCGTCTCTCCTGTTCTCTTCCATTTCTTTCCTCTTCTACTTTCCTGGAAGGTTTTTCCAAAGAACAGACTTCAAACAGATGGCCTCTCCTCTCCATCACCACTTCTGTTTCTGCAAGCTAAGTTTCTACTCCTATATCAGTTGATAGCTCCTCAAAGCTAAGATAGAATACATTAGTTTGTGGTTTAGCAGATGTTTGCTCATTCCCTACCTTGAGTGCAGGGACATAATTGATTCCGGATAATAGGATGTGAGTGGGTGTAACACGAACAGAGGCCCTACTAGGCTTGCTCTGTGGCCCTGGACTGTAGTGGTTGGACCAACATTTATGAATGGCATAAGCCAGGAACTTCATTCCATCTCCTGATTTGGCTAGTCTGGTGCTTCACAGATGAGGTAAAGACAAAATATGTACAGGTGAAATAGATTCTCACTGTTGTATACCACTGATCTCATGGCTGCTACACACCAAAAATTGCTGTTACCTGGGGTCACATTAAATGGTAAGCTGAGCTTCGGTATTGAGTAGCTGAGGTACAGTTAGCTAGAACATGAGTATTTGCAGGAACTGATCTCCAAGTTACTGACTGAGATTGAAAAATCCATGATGCTCAAGGCTTCTATCAAATGAACACTAGAGGAGCCTATAGAAAAGACAAGACATTCTAGAATCTCCTCGATTAATTTTATTTTTAGAAAGAAGACAGAGCCAGCGTCGAACTTTGACAAGACTATTAAAAGAAAAAAGCAAGTCAGTAAAAAAGGGTACATGCCATGCAGGTGATAAGAGGTTCCACACACTCTGAACTTCTAAGGATAGAATACTTTTGGGTTTTAGCATAAAAATATGTAACAAAAGAGCAAACAAAAATTGAGTAAAAAGTAATAATTAGGGTTTTTAAATAATAAAAAGATATATCTCCCTCTCCTACTCCATTGTGCCATTGTGTCTCCTTGAGTGATGCTAATTTTATAGGGAGATTCATATTTCGCACACAAGGCTGGTTTATTCCACATTCAAAATCATGCCTGACCTTGGTATATCATGGTAATACATGTGACGAAGCTTTTAAGGCACACAAACATGAAAACCTCATTAATGGCAGGACTTTAATGCTCTATAATTCTTGAAAGTCAGACTAAGTATCTTGTATACCTTTATCAGACACTTACATAAAAATTCCCTCTGACTCTGGACAGTTCCTTTAGTCTGCTTACCCTTTGCATGCATGTCAAGGAACCATTTCCACGAGAACCAGTTATACCCCCAAATTAAATTTACTCAGCAGCAAAATTAGTTCATGCATGTATATCGAAATTATTTTGTGGAGAACTTCAAAATACAAGCAGAAGCTTGTCATCCAGGTAATATTTTTAAGAAGGGAATGTTCTTATGCAACATGACTAAAATACCCTGGGGAACTCTGAAGTCATTTTTTTCATTAAATAGAGCTGAAATTATGTGAACAAGTAGAACATGGGCAAGAAAGAGGAAAACGAAGTTTAGAACACTGGGGAATGGTAAAATAGAAAATAGACTGTGAAAGGAACAGAGATTTGTTCAAGGTTACCTACCAAGTGAGTCAGGGAAAAGGGAAGATGGAGCCTATGTCAAGAAGCAAAGGCAGCCACGGAAATGGCTGCACACTAAACCTGACATTTTCAATAGACACTGCAGTCATACTCATTCTATCTGGAAGAAAATATTCATATTTATAAAATTCTTCCAGTTTAGCCAAGTGTTAATCTTTAAATCTGTCATTTTTAAAAGCACACAAATTGTTACCAATTAGAAGTTAAACAATCATGATTTCATTTTTCCATGTAAAACCTGTTATAATTTCCTTAACATTCTCTGAGGTTTTCATAATAATTTATGTCTTAGGGTATTATATATCTCCAAAAAGAGTAAATAGGTTGCTTAGGAATATACCACCATGGAAATTGCTGTGGTTTCATCATTCTGAGCTGTTCAACATACTTTATCATAGACCTTACACTTCAGAAATCAAAAAGAGGTTTGTACTTAGTGCAGAAAATGTCATTAAACGGAAAGCTTGGGGAATAATCAAAGTTAGGTACCAAGCTGACATTTAGCAGAATCAGAGCAACTGGGCTAATTCATTATATGTGGGTGCTTTTACTAGCTAATCAATTGGAACATCAGTTGAGCCTGCCTGTATAAGATCTTCGTTTAGATCCTATTGATAAGTCATTTTCACATGCCAGCATCTCAAAGTGAAGCCATGAGATCCCTAACAGAAAGCGTTGAACTATTATTGATTCACTACAAAAAGTAGTCCTCTTTGCCAAACCAAGTCCCTGCAAAGCACAGTATCTGTGCTAATGTCAGCTGTCAACTTGAAACAGTCCAAAGTCATCTGAGGGATCCTCAGTTGAGGGAATGCCCAGATCAGACTGGCCTGTGGCCAGGTCTGTGGGGAATTGTCTTGACTTCTGATGGATGTGAAGGGACCAGCCTAGGCAGACAGACCTAAGCTGTTTAAGAAAGTTAGCTGAGCATGAACTGGAGAGCCAATGAAAGCCAGTCAGGGAACAGCATTCCTCCATGGTTTCTGATTCAACTCCTGCTCTACTCTGAATTCTTTCAGTGATAGACTGTGGCCTTTACTATGAAAGACAAACAAAACCCCTCTTTCCCGTCTTGTCTTTGGTGTTTTATGCTAGCAACAGAAAAGTGGCGAGAATATTACTTTTCTGTTAGAAAACTACTTTCTTGCTTTGTCAAATATTTTATGCCAAACAGGTTTGTTTATAATATTAAATTCTTTAATATATTGATCCCTATCCTGCGGAAAGTTGGAGCTTCTGTGGCAAACTCTCTTTAGCAAAACTCCCATTATTTTGGGGGTATGTAATGGGGTGATGTAAGCAAGCTTTGTCCTGAAGTTGAGAGAGTTACTGTCAGAGAGGGAAGGAGGGAAGACACACAGAAACATCAAGATAGGAGTTGAAAACCCTTTAAACAATAGTAAAGGCATTTAGGTTTATTTATTGCTCTGCTCATTGCTCAGAATACTTCAGTGAGTTACTGAACCTCCTTAAGATTCCCTTTCCCAATTTTTAAAATATAAAAGTTGACAGATTATGTTTCATTTGTTAGGAGAACTAAATTGTATCCATTTGTTAACTACTTACAACAATGCTGGGTATTTGTGAGAAGGTAGAAGGAATGATTAAAAACATAGCAGTCACCAAGCGACTTTAATATAGTACTTCATCGCTTCAACAGAGCCCTTAACTTTCCAAGACTACTTGATTCATGCCAGAGAGATTAACCACATTCCCCCCCGCCGGTATTCCACTATTCTTGTTTAGGAAGATTTAAGACATGCTAGTTCAAAACTTCAGGTGGTTCAGCATTAAGCCAAGACTGCAGCTATTTCTGTTCTGAGCCCGGGTCCCAGTTTAGTCAGGAGTTCTGTAATCAAGTCCCAGCATTGTACCCCAGTTCTGGCATGGCGTTTCCTTGTGCCTAAATCCTGGCTTGCAGCACCTGTTTGGGACCTCTGGTTTGTGAGGTTGTAGTTCCCAAAAGGCAGCCTATGGACGAGGCAAACTTTGCAACTTGATGTTCAAACCTTGGGAAGCATTAATAGTTGTCATTAGGAATTGAAAATATTCACATAAAGATGTATATTTCCAACATCTCTTGCAAGATGACATAATTTGGCAAAGCGGCCCCAAGTAGCTGTTGTCCTCTTTAGAGGGCTGTGTACTTTCTATTCCCCATAGTCCCCTGCTCCATTTGTGTCTGGGATTTGCTTGGTGGCTCCAGGCATGTGGGGTTGGTCTCTGAGTCTGTGAACACCCAGTGGGGACCAAATACCTGCTTTGCGCCATTGCTGCTATGCGTTTTACACAATTAAAAACCAGAAATCTGTTCCTGTCATTTATTCCACTGGTTCCTCTTCCCTTCTCCATACTGTCTCTCTGCCGGGATACGCGGCCATCTTTTTGTCCCTGGTCACCATCACCCATCCATCCACCAGCTCAAAGTACTCACAGAAATCCAAAATCACGCCAAACATCCTCTCACACTGAGTCTACTTCCAGTCTCTGGGTCTAGATTTTGTCCGTCAGGTCTTTGGCCCCCATAGTGGTTTGTGCTCCAGTGTTCAGGCTGTTCGCCCGCCCCGCCCTGTTATTTCATCTCCACTGGGGCTCCTACTATGTCATACTTCACATTTCCACACATCTGCATATATTACCACAGAAAAGGCCATCTGTAAAATTTCCCCTCTAGTTTTTATCGGGAGCCACAAATAATTTATCAACTATTTATTGATTAACTCGGTTGTGGGCTCTGCAATAGAAATTGATCTGAATGTTTGTTTAGCCAGAAACACAATGACGTTTGCCATGCCTGCTACTAGCATTTCAATCCTTTTCCAGCTGAGCACCTAGCACACAAACAGTATTTTAACAGACTTGTCTATGATTTATTTTCCCCTTATGACTGACCACTCTGCTTTACAAAATACAAACAAAAAACAGAAACATTTGTTTCCAAGCCAAGGTTCAGGAACTATCAAATCAAAGTTCAAAAACTAATTATGTATATATCATTTTGTCATAGTGTCTGGGCTGACTAGAACTAATTACACAGTGGCTGTTAAATTCAGCTCATTGAGTATTACCAGACTTTTAAAATAAAGCAAATAAAAGTGGTACTTACATAAGGAATAGTGTCTAAAGTATCTGTGTTGACAATTATAGGAGCAGGGCTAGCCTAAAGAAAAGAAAGAGAAAAAAAGATTAAGTAACCAATAATATGTTCAGAGACCGATTCTGTTACCATGTTTAACAAAGATACCCACAAGCATTTCCTGAGGTCTGGTACCTGTTCTGGGCAGATGTTAGAGACTGAAATAGGAAGATTGAATTTCCGCATGTCCCCACATGTCCCCGCACTTCAAGTACCTCTTTGCAAAGCTTAATAAAGTAAGTTAACCATTTGTAGACATTGCATCAATTTCCTCTTTAATTGTACACAACAACAATAGGGTCTGTGCTCTAGAAGAGGTAGGGATGCCTATTAAATTGGGCAGAAGTTAAAGTGTGCCATTTCCTTGAAAAAAATGAGTTTGCTGAAGAAATTTGATTTTTCTCTCAAGTAAGCACAATCAAATCTCAGCCAATATTTAAATTGGCCTATGGCAGTATATTTACCTAATGCAAGAAAGGTTCACTTACTAACATTTGTTTAGTACATATGTTGCATCATTATTTTACATTTATGTATCTAGGATCATGAATGCTAGACAAAAGTTTAAAAAATCAGAGATTCCAGGAAATCGTATTTGATATGGTAAGCTTCCTTTTCCAAAACCATTTGTGCCTTTTCCAGCAGTCCGCTTTAAAGTTGAAGGGAGCCTGCGAAGACTGATACAGGAGCGCCACAAGACTACCCATTACAACATAAGAGATGCCAACCTATTCGCGTCAACAATCCGACTTCATGAATATTGAGTAGACCTATCTCTGTTTTCAAGTTTGTAGAATGTTCACATCAACCTTTCCTTCATTCCCCAGAAGATCTTTAGTCTCCATCCCGAATTACAGATTTCATTTAGATAGTGGAAATGCCCTCATCATGATTAATTGAGAGCTGTCCTACATGATGCAGTATCTCGGCAAGTGCTCAACTTTTGGGACATTTCATTAGCTGTGCCCTCTGGAGTTAATGGAGTTAACAGCATTTTTAATTTCAGTCTTTGCCAGTGGAATCGTAACAAAAATTTTTTTTAAAGGCATTGCAGTAGGCTTTGCATGACGAAATTATGTTTCTTTGCTTAGAACACCAGGATTGGTGAACATAAACGTGACGTGTAAGTTTACACAGCAAGTCAACCGGATCATGGTGTGTTACTATCAGTAAATATCTTGCAGATGAACAGAGGCTTTGGGAAAAGGTGGATCACATATATGCAAACCTAAAAATGCCATCTGTAAATAGCCTTTTGGTATGGGGAAGAGCTTCTGAGTCAAAGACACAGGCTCAACGTTGGCTTAGCAACTTCCCCACTAAATGCTCTGGGGACTACACAACTTCTTGGAGTTGTGCCCCTATGTTAGGACTCTCTGGCTCATTCACCTCTGTGGAGCAGAAATAATAGTTATCATGTTAAAAAATGTTAAAATCAAATGAGGATATGAGTTTGAATACACATTATAGACTACATTTCAGGATTAATGCCAAATATTTCTACGTGTTCCTAACTAAGTACTATAAATACACACACTCTCATATATGTGATGGTTGGTAATCTACTCAGACTTCAGAGATCTCAGTGCTATGGTAGTTTGTAGTGATAACAATGCCATTGTCTATTAAAGATTTCATATATATAATATATATTAATAGACATACATATATATATATATATTTATGTATGAGTACCGATAACACATTCACATTTAATTCCCAGAAAGACATATTTCCATACTTATACTACTATCATTACTACTATACCCGTGTAAAGATGAGAAAACTAAAGTTGAGGCAAAATGAGAATTGAATTGCAAACATTGACTTTTTAGGGTATCAAAAGCCACTGTTTCCCACTAAGCAGCTACCAAATCCTGGCGCTTTGGTGACTCAACACAAAGCATCTAAGATCTCTATTCTAGAGCATCACAGGAGAAACCGACAAAGCAAAGACTACTCGGATGAAGGGATGCCTCACAGTTTTGCAGACTAGATATCAAAAACAAGCTGATGAATCCTCTGTGCTTATTATTTAGTCCCTATGATCCACAAATGAGCCTTGTCTCATATTTTTATGTCAACTGAAAACTGCCTATCTATCACACCTGGTTTTTGTTATCAAGCACTGCAATCATTTTCTCTTATAGGTTACATTTTATGCTATATGAATAAATGTAAGAACACATTTCCTATGCAGTGTTATCTATAACTTTCTGTTTATGCCATTTTCCATTTCCCATATGCAAATTTGGTCTTTGCAATAAGATTCTATATTTAAAAATTAACAAAGATTCTATATTACTCTAGAATTCTGTATTTGAATTGAATATTCAGAATAAAACAAGAATTTTATTATGACTATTATTAATGGCATAGTGCCAAATATCAAAACCATGGCTTTGCCCTTAGATGTGTCCTCTACCACCAGGCTACACACACTACTTAGGAACTGATGACTAAATGTAACTGTAAAGTACAGACAAAGGCTCAAAAAAAGTATCATATATCTTTACAAGCTATACCAGGCATTTCCAAGATACTAATCTGCCCCCATGCTAATATCTGAGTCACTCACAAAAGATTTTTTTTTCATTTCGGCTTCTGTTTCCCTGTTGACTTTGGCAAAGGTCGGAAGTCGAGCCTGGATTGATGTGGCTGGGTTTCTGAGTTTTAGAAATCAGTACCCTGGTTAAGTTGATGGTTGCCTCTAAGTTTTTTCTCCACACCCCCCTTGTTTCAATAGTACATATCCTCCTTCATTGAACCCATCAATCAAAACCATGACTCAACACCCTCCAGCCTCCCATTCCCATATGCTTAATTTCCATGCACTGGAAGGAGACTCGTAACAAATCTGGAGAGAGAAAAATCATTTTCTTTTCACTGGTGGGTTTAAGCCTGGTGTTTATTTAAACCTAGGCAGGCCTTTTGAAACTTTAAGGTATTAAGAAGAACAGCCTTTCATGGGTGACCCGAACAGTAAAGGGCAAGTGGTTTTCCCTTGCCTTTACATTCTCTTTGCATATGGAGAAAGCCAGTTTACAGCAGGAAAAGATGAAGCCAATCACAGAGAATCAAGAAGCTAAACTGTGAATTATTAGATCAACTGATTCATCCACTGCAGCTTCCTTTCTGTCACTGTGTTTCACAGGCTACCCAAGCCTTCCATGATTTCAGTGGCTACATTGCTTTCACCAGTGAAAGGAAAACTTCTGAGCTTGCCATGAAGAGGCCCACATTCATAAGGAAGTCAACATAGTGAAGGTAGGCTTTACAGAGTTCATGACGGTCCTGGTCAGCACTGTCATTGCCGTGATAAAGCACCATGGTCAAGGAAGCTCGGGGAGTAAAGGGTTTATTTGACATGCACTTCCACATCCCTGTTTATCCTTGAAGGAAGTCGGGTCAGAAAGTTAAACAGGGCTGGAACCAGGAGGCTTATTAGCTTGTTACCCATGGCTTACTCAGCCTCATTTTTACAAAACACAAGACCACCAACCCAGAGGTAGTCCAACCAGTCATGGGTCGGGCCCTCCCATATCAGTCACTAATTAAGAAAATACTCTATAAGCTTATCTACAGCATGATTCTATGGAGGCATTTTCTCGCCTGCAACTCTGTCATTGTCAACAACTCTAGCTTTGGTCTAATTGACATAGAACTCACTAGCACAAGGGTGCTCATCCTTGATGCTGTCTACACTTGGATGTTGCTAATTGCCAGTTCTGTGAAATATTTCTTTTTTTCCATTTCCTTTATTATTATTAAAATTTTCCATCTCCTCCCCTCCTTCCATTTTCCTCCCCCTCCCCCATTCCCCTCCCCCTCCCTTTCCAGTCCAAAGAGCAGTCAGGGTTC
>LOJH01057186.1:0-11588 GCA_001685095.1 Ellobius talpinus | reverse complement strand
TATGAAGAAAAGTAAAGATGTTTTCTAAACTCATATTTCTTTCTGTCCCATATCATGGCTCTTGACATGAAACAGAAACTCCAGAAACTCTGGGTTTTTCTCTTAACAACAGGCTTAGAATTAGAGAGGGACTGAGCCAGAGTCCAACTCCAAAACCAGCTCTATAAATTTAGAAATATAATTTAGTTTATCTTAGAAATACGATTTAGTTATAGACTTTCTGGTGGGAGCCATGTCCTTAAGGACAGCCTGCTTGCTGTGGTGATGACAGAGTAGCTCCAAAACTTTCAATTTCTTTAAGTTTTTTCCCATTGATTATCTCAGTTTTTAGAGGGCTGCATCCTCTGCAATTTTAATTTTAGTGTGTGTCTAAGGTATTTTGCAAGTTAGTATTATATGCATAGATTGTGTGCGCCTCCGTTTAAGTCCTATTGCTTTCTGAGCATGTCTAAATGAACAGTGATTACCTTAGATCTATGGCTCTCAACCTGTGGGTTGAGGTCCCTTTGGGAGAGTTGAATGACCCTTTCACAGGGTCACATATCAGCTATCCCTGCATACCAGGTGTTTGTATTACTATCATAACAGTAACAAAAATGCAGTTATGAAGTCGTAGCGATAATAATGTTCTGGTTGGGGGTGACCACAACGTGAGGAACTGTGTTAAAGGGTCGCAGCACTAGACGGTTGAGAACCACTGCCTCATCTGATACCCATTGATTACCCACCCAGAACGAAGCAATCGCCTGATACTGCCTTGGTTACTTTCCTTTTGCTGTGAAGAGACACTGTGACCACGGACGCTTAGAGAAGGGAGAGTTTACTTTGGGCCATGGTTTCAGGGGCTTAAAGCCCATGACCATTATGACAGGGAGGATGGCAACAGGCACGCTGCCATGGTTCTGGAGCAGGAGCTGAGAGCTCACTATTTAGATGGAAGCATGTGGAGAGAACACATAATCTAACTGGTAATGCTGTGGATTTTTGAAACCTTAAAGCCCAGTCCCAGTGGGACACTTCCTCCAATGAGGGGCCACACCATCCTTTTCAAACAGTTCTACCAACTGGGACCACGTATGCAAACATATGAACCTATGGACATCATTGTCATTCAAATCACCACAGACATATTTATGCATCCTATAATGAAGAGAAAATTCCTGATTTGGTATACTTCTCTGTAATTTTTTTGACTGTATATAATCTATCTTACATTTTTCTTTAAATTTCTTTTTATATTTTTATGAATATTTTGCTCGCATTGGGTCTGTGTGCCATATGCTTGCCTGGTGCCCACAGTGAGTCAGTATGTGCGTGCTGAGAATCAAACCTGGGTCCTCTGAAAGAGCTGCTGGTGCTCGTAACCTCTGAACCATCTCCAGCCCCTGTATATAAACTGTCTTAATTCAGTCATTGTAATTCTGCAGCATATTATACTCTCAAATTGACATTGAAGTTTTTTTTTGCAACCTGAACTTATTGTTTCATTGTAAAAACAACTGTTAGGGGAGTATAACCAAATGATTAACTTGTCAAGGTAACGAAAGGAGCTAAACGCAACCGCTCCATTAGATTAAAGCAGTAAACTCCACTTGAGAAAGGCATCAAATGTGTTACCATCCAAGCAAGAACTTGCAAACTGCAGGAGGCTCGGTGCTGCAGCAAACAATGAAAAGTCAGACACGGAAAAGACTCAGCCGGAGTGAATCACTGCAGCGGAGAAGAAACAACACCCACGGGTTCATTATTTTAAGAAAAAATAAGCTCTCTTGATTTTACAGTAGAGAGCAATGACTTGGGAAGAGGGAAGGAGAAGGCAGTGTGCTCTTTTTTTCAAAAAAAATTAATTTTATACGTGTGAGTGGTTTGCCTGCATGTATGTCTGCACACCGCATGCGTGCAGTGCCCATGGCCAGGAGACAGTGTCAGATCCTCTGAAGCTGTAGTCACAGATTATTGTATGTTACCCCGTAGGTCCTGGGACTCAAACTAGAGCCCTCTGAAAGAGCAGCCAGTGCTTTTAACTGCTGAGCCATGGCTCCATCCCAGGTAGCAGGCTCCTGAAGGGATGACAGCTTAAACCCAGGAACGCTCACAATGAACTCTCAGAGATGATTCTGTGAAGGTTAAGCACTGAGACCAATACCTTTGTTTGTTTGTTTTTTTCCTGCACTTAGAGATACGTTTTGATTGTGGATGACAAAGACAAAGAGCAAAAGAAAAATATCACAAGCCCACTGTGCAGAATTTGTTCTGTTGATGTCTTCGAGACCCATGATGTGTGTTACATATTTAAAAGGCACAGTTTCAATATATTTTAATTTTTCCCCTGAGTTGTATAATCATTGCATCTGATTTGAGGCCATGTTACCATCCTAAAACAAACCCATTTGTAATCATTCCTCATTTCCCTTAGCACACATCCCTTCTTATTCAGCCCTGAACGCTAATCTACTTTCTATCAATTTTCCTATTCTGAGTTTGTCATATAAATCTGAACACAATATTTCATTATGAAGAGCAGGTTTCTCTGACTCAGCCAAGTGAGTTTAAGACTTATACACACACTGTGTGTGGTGTGGGAGAATTCTCTCAATGATGTATTTTAATAAAACGCTGATTGGCCAGGCAGGAAGTATAGGTGGGTAAACCAGACAGGAAGTAGAGGCGGGGCGATGAGGACAGGAGAATTCTGGAAAGGAGGAAGCCCATTCCTCCCACTCCTGCCCAGACTCCAAAGAAGCAACATGTGATATATCCCGCTGTGAAAGGTACTGAGCCACATGGCTAACATAGATCAGAATAATGGGTNGGAAGCCCATTCCTCCCACTCCTGCCCAGACTCCAAAGAAGCAACATGTGATATATCCCGCTGTGAAAGGTACTGAGCCACATGGCTAACATAGATCAGAATAATGGGTTAATATAAGTGATAAGAGCTAATAAGAAGCCTGAGCTAATGGGCCAATCAGTTTATAATTTTATGGAGTCCTCTGTGTGATTTTCTTTGGGACCTTGCTGGCTGTGGGGTACAGGGCAGGACAGAAACCCCAAGCAGGCCCTCATGTTACATGCGTGCATTTGATTTTTTTTATTGCTGCAATTCAGTGTATTCATTTAACACATTTTCATTTTTCCGTTATTGTGAATGTTGGCTTGTGGCTCTTTTCTGAGTCAAGAAAAGGTGCTGTTAAGAATATTTACGTAGAAGTTATTTTGTTTGACTTTTGAATGGTTTCAGGTAAGGCTGACCTCAAACTTACTATATACCTAAGGCTTGACCTCCTGATTCTCCAGCCTCCTTGTCCCAGATGCTGGCATGATAGGTATGTCCTACCATACCCAACTGTCTTCTGGAATCCAGGGCTACCAATTCTGAGTCTCATGGTAATGTTGTTTACTAGTTTGAGACTGTGCTAGCTTATCTTGCAAAAATGGCTGTGTCCTTTTGCATGGCATGCAGCCATGCATGACAATTCTAGTTCTCTGTAACTTATCAACACTTGTTATTACCTGTGGAGGGAAGTGGAGGGAAAAGTGTATCCCAATGCACCTGAAGAAGCATTCATTTTAGTTTTGATTTGCTTTTCCCTACTGACTGGACATGTTGAGTGCTTTTTTCCTGTGTTTGTTAGCCACCTGTAAGTCTCCTAGGGAGAACTGTTTACTCTCATTCTTTGCCCTTTTAAAATTTAGGTCATATTTTTTGTTGGGATTTTTTATATTATGGGTACAATTTTTTTGCACGAATATGAATTGCAAATTATCTCCCTTATTCTGAGTCATCATTCACTGTCTCGGTGGTAGAACTCATGGCACAAGTGTCTCGAGTGCGCTGCCGTCCGTGCATCTGTTTTCACTGCTGCTCCATCCTTTCCATGTCGTCGTTGAGTAGGTGTCGCCTAACCCAAGATAGTGGAGATTAATTTCCTCTTTCCTCCTAGGGTGGTTTGGGATCCATTTTGAATTGATTTTGTACATTAGGGATTGTGGCATTCTTTTTCAGGTGAGTACCCAGTTACCCCAGTACTTTGTGCTTTTTAAACACGTTATTTACCCCACTGAACTGTTTTGGCACCTTTGTAGGAAATCAACAGACTATAAATATGAGCTTATTTCTGGACTTCACGTTCTAGCCTCTGCATCGTCTTCTGTAACTACAGTTAGCAATCGCCTGAAGGGATGAGGATGTGCTCCATTGGCACAGTGCTTGCCTAGTGTGCACAAAACTGGGTGTGATCTTGGGCATCGCATCACACTTGGTGTGGTGGTACATTCCTGTAGAACCATCGCGAAGTGGGTGGAGCCAGGAGGAGCAGAAATTGTTCAAGGTCACCCCTAGTTATGTAGCAAGCTTGAGACTAGTCAAGGATATGAGACCCTGTCTCAAAAAATAATTCCCTGGGGGTTGGAGAGACTGTTCAGTGGTTAAGAGAACTTTCTGCTTTCGCAGAGGCCCTGAGTTTAGTTCTCAGCTCCTACATGGTGGCTCACAACCATCTGTACCTCCAGCCCTAGGCAATCTTAGGCCCTCTTCTGAACTCTGCAGGCACCGAGGATACATGTGGTGCACATATGCCCATGCAGGCAAGCACTCAAACATATAAATAAAATAAAATAAATGTTTTTTTTAAAAGAGTTTCAAGTCAGGCATAGTGGTGCATCCCAGCAGTTAGAAGGTAGGCTCCAGAATCAGGGGTTCAAGACAAGCCTGGGCTGCAAGAGACTCTGTTTCCAAAAGCCAAAGAGTTTGTTTTTTGTTGTTGTTGTTGTTGTTGTTGTTGTTGTTGTTGTAAGAGAGGGTGGGGGGATAGTCAGAATGCATTATATACTTGTGTGAAAGTTTTAAAGAACAAAATTCATCAACAAAAAGAAATGAGTAGCTTTGTTATGCCATTTCCATATATGTACATAATATATTCACTCACCTCCCATTACCCTCTCTGGTCCCACATCTCACTGGTGTCCTTACCTCTTCTCAAACAGTCCCCTTTCTACTTTCTTGCCATTCTCTTTTCTTAAACTTAGGGTACAGTAAGTGAAAAAACAGGCAATACTTGTCTTCTTGGTCTGACTTATTTTCACTTAACATTGTCATAGCTTACGTTGCATTCCTCTATGGAGATGTATAACGACCACTTTAATCCCCTAATTGTGGAATATTTAAGCTGTGTCAGAATATCATTACTTTCAAGGAATATAAAAGACAGCCCTCCAATACCTCTATTTGTAGCAATAGCCATCTCCAAGGCTGGCGAGATGGCTCACCACCATCTGATGGCACCACCAAGCCTGATGACCTGAGTTCCATCCTTGGAGCCCACATGGTAGAAGGAAAGAGCTGACTCCCACAAATTGTCCTTGGTCCTTCACACAATAGATTTTAATGATGCTAAGGATTAAGCCAAAACCCTTTCTCACATGATAGGCACAGCACACTCCTATTGAGCTGTATTCCCAGCCCATGTCTTCATCCTTTGAAGCATTTGATACAGACTCCATCATACTTCTCGTCTAGCCAAGGTCAAAAGTTCTCACAGTCTTACTTAAACTGAGTATTTACCAGGTTCCTCATGATGCCATGAGAGGTGATGATTAGGGAGGACCCAAGGAAGGTTGGCCAGTATTATTGCTATTTTATCATCGTTGCTATTATTAGCATCGTGGAATTCAGTGATTCTTAGTTGGTTCTTTTCTCTTCTTTGTTGAGAACACAATCTTTTAAAAGAATTTGCTTGTTGGCGGGGGAGTGCAGGTGTGTGTGTGCCAGCCACACTGTGGGTTCCAGATGTGGAACTCAGGCCCTCAGGCAGATGGCACTTTACCCACTGAGCCATTTTGCTGGGTCCCACGATCTTACTTTTTTAAGTGACTCTGACTTTGGGGGTCAGAACCCTTAGCTGAGACTCTGATGTACTCCGTAGGCACCCTTGGCAGAAGCAGGGTTTTCCATACATATGGAGACTGTTGGAGGCCAAGAATGGCTCTTCTGTTCCCTGAGGACACTCGGTCTTCCACCTTCCAAACGGAAAACGCTGACTCGCGTGCTCCTGGGTTAAGAGTAGAACGTGCTCAGAGTTCATGATCAAACTTTCATGCCACGGACCGGCCTGGTGGAAACCCTCTTGGCTCTCCTTTCTCTTGTACTTTGTGCCCATCTTCTCTTTTGAAAATACTCTCCCCTCAGAAATTGGAATCTAAAACTCAGGCTTCCCCTTAGGAATGGTGCACATGGCCCTCAGGCCCTCCGACACACTGCTTTCCTTTTCTTAGTTCACCCTTCCTCAGGCCCTTCCTCCCTCTTTCTCCCTTTCATGTTCATGGAGCTAGTCTACCTGACATCCTGACCTCTCAGAACCTCGCTTCCCCATGGTAATCTAACTCCACACACTACCAAGGCCATGCTCATATTTTCAGCTTTGTCCTGAAAATCACTGAACACCTCTGAGGTTCCGACTTGACTTCCTAGATCCCACTCTGACCGCTGCCCCCACGCTCCAGTGCCTCTTCTTCAGAATTCCTGGTCCATTAGTTCCCAACTTTCTGAAGAATGTCTATTGGGAGCTGGGGAGATGGCTCAGCAGTTAAGAGCACAGGCTGCTCTTCCACAAGACGAGAGTTCAGTTCCAAGTATCCAGTCTGACATAGACTGTCATAGCTAACTACCTGTAACTTCAGTTCTGGGGGATGCAGTACACTCTTCTAGCCACCAAGGGCACTTCACACATATGGCACACACACACACACACACACAAAAATAAATAAATAAATAAATAAAATTTAAAATAAAATAATAAATTAAGTACTGGAGGAAGGGTTTAGCCATTGAGAATGTGTACTACTCTTACAGAGGACTTCGAGTTAGATTCCCAGAAGCCCCTTAGAGAGGTTTACAACAGCCTGTATCTGACACCTCTAGTCTCCTTGGACACAGGCACTCACGTGTACTTGCACAGGCAGACACATGTGCACACACACATGCAAATGTAAACTAAATTATTAAAACATTCTTTTAGAGCAAAATAAAGAAAAAAGAATGCCTGTCCACAGACTAGACCTTGTTCCTCATTATAATCCTTGACCCATGGCCTCATCCCCCAGTTTACTCAGCTAGAAGTCCAGGGAGGGAGGTGTTTGAACTATTCCCTTGCGAACACCGGAACCTAGTTGTTCTCTCTCTCCCTGAGCGTCCCTGTAGCTGGCAGATAGGCAAGGCTCCAGCCGTGGCTTTTCTGCCTACTCAGGCCTGAGAAAGACTTGCTGAATCTTGCTCAGCCACTCTTACCCAAGAGATCTCAAGCGAGAGCCTAGCACACTTGGCAATCTTAGTAGGATTTCTTCGAGTGTTCTTGTTATTTCATGTCTTTTGTCTTTCCAAACCGTTTGGTTACACCACCCAACCCCAGTTTACAGTCCCACACTTGCCTACTGGTTTTGGACCATAAACTGAAAACTAAAAGCAAAGGCCACCCAAACTATAATCAACTTTTGTGTGTACCCTTTAGGAGCTGCCTAGCTCTGTAGATCAAATGCCCTGTCATTTCCAAGGCCAGTGCTGCTGCCTGTTCTGAGACACTGAAGAAGATGCTGAGACGTGAGGCAGATCTCACATTTTTAAGATTGTGCATCTTGATCGCTTTATTGTGGCATAGTGCCGCTGGTAAACAATGTCTGAAGAGCTGAAGAGCGCTTATCTTAAAAGAGAGAGGAAAGTCACCTTGTTTGTTTAGGTCTCTGCAGCCTCAGTCAGCGTCTCTCTGCCCCCCTCACTTACAAAACTTCTTGAGTTGTCCATGATAGCTAACTTCACCTTTGACCTGTTTTCTCCTTGGTCTGTGTCCCCTGAGTCTCTTCAGGTCCAAGTTGCTGAGAGCTTCCATGTTGCAGATTTCCACCCATCTGATACAGTCTTTCATCTTCCAGTGCTTTCTTCCCTTGATTCACTGGGAAAAGGAATCTCCGGGTTTTCCATGTTCCATGAAACCTATTCTCAAACCCTTTGCCAACTCTTCTTCTTGTCTGTCTCTTATGCTAGAGTGCAGAGGTCCCCCAGACCCCCTCTTCTCTCTGTATATGCCCTCTCAATTAGATTTGGAGTCTTTTTTAAAGAGTTTTTAAATGTGCCTATGTGTCTAAGTGAGTGTCTGTGATCTTTGAGAAAGGAAGGCCTGCAGAGGCCAGAAAAGGTGTTGGATTCCTCTGTAGTTAGAGTTACAGGTAGTTGTGGGCCACCCAGTAGAGGTGCTGGGATCCAACCTCAGATCCTCTGGAAGAGCAGCAAGTGTTCTTACCTGCTGAGCCAACTCTCCAGCCCTATAGGTCCCTATTTTCTTTAATAGTTCCTATACTGTCCAAATGTGTAAGTGAAGAATCTTTTCAAAGACTTTAAAAACCACTTCTGGCCAGCCAGTGGTGGCACACGCCTTTAATCCCAGCACTTGGGAGGCAGAGGCATGCGGATCTCTGTGAGTTGGTCTACAAAGCAAGTTCCAGGACAGCCAGAACTGTTACATAGAGAAACCCTGTCTCGGAAAAAATATATGTATACAACACACACACACACACACACCCAGCAACAACAACAACAAAATACTTCTGAGCTGGTAAAAGTGTCTGGGGAAAAGGCAGCCGAGGTAAAGGCCAACAAGGGCAGTCTGTACCTTTTAATTTTGCTACAATGACAAAGTAAAATGTAAAGAGTTGTACAAGAGAGAAAAGACCACAGTGAGTTGAGGTTCTTCTTATTGAGGCCAAGCTACCCTACCTGATAGAGAAGGGCAGTTTGAGAATACAGGGCAGAGCTGATCAGTCCTAGTGTGAGGGTTCTGGAACAGAAGGAAGAACTGAATCCCAAAACCCCATGGAGGAATCAGCCCTAGAAGGCAGACAGAAAGGGCCTGTCCTTCCTTGGTGTGTTGGGTCAGGGTGGTGAGGGGAGGGGTGGTGTCATAGCATAGGGGGATCTGTGTGTGGCCAGGTGTGTGAGTGTGGTGGGGGCCACAGCATAGGGGATCTGTGTGTGACCAGGTGTGTGAGTGTGGTGGGGGCCACAGCATAGGGGGATCTTGTGTGGCCAGGTGTGTGAGTGTGGTAGGGGCCACAGCATAGGATCTGTGTGTGGCCAGGTGTGTAAGCATGGTGGGGAGCCACAACATAGGATCGGTGTGGCTAAGCTGAGATGGTGCTTGTGTGGTGGAGTCATGAGACTAGCTTCTCCGTGGAGTGAGGGAGTTGGGGAAGAGACCTGTGTGAGAATGCAGCAAGGACAAGTGGAAATACAAGTTGTCCTGAGAACAGCAATGGGCTTGTTGAGGGTGTTTTCAGCAGATGCTTCTGAATGTGTGGTGGGGAGGGTGGCAGCGATGAGTCACGATTTCCTGGTTCAAATCCAGGCTCTGCCAGTAGTGATTGTCTAAACTCAGTTAAACTTCAAACTTCAGAATTTATTTAACAAATATATATTTAAGTGCCAGGGGCTGGGGGTGGGGCCAAAACAAGAAAAAGTCTCCTCTTTCATGGTTTTACCTTTCTCTTGGGTTCTTATGGGTTTTAGAAGGGGTTCTAATGTCTTAAATTTCAAAAGGTTAGCTTAAGCAGAAACATTTTCAGTCTCTGAACTTGGGATTTGTCTTACAATCAGTGTCAGCCCAATTGACTGCCAGGGTGATTTTGTTTCTAAGTGTTACATAGAATGATGGCGCATGTTAGGCAATGGATTTAGTAAAATTTGCTCACGCTGTAAAAGCTTGCTGGATGTCTTCACACTGCAGCTCTGCAGTAGCCAAAAATCAGCTATTTCGAGAGAAAAGCTGTGACTGTGGTGCAGACATCTAATGGATGCGGAAGAAGAATGGAAAATAATTCTATACCCTGCTGTGATAACCAGAACGTGCTGCTAACTGAAAAAAGGTGGAGGGAAAATGGCAGTCAAGTATTCCTGTGTATATGCAAGATGGGGATATACATATTTATGCATACATATAAATATTCTTATATATTTGAAATCAAAATGATACAAAAAGGTTTAATTGTATTAAAAAGGTTGTCAGCAATCTGTGGAAAGGGAAAATAAAGAAGGAACAAGAATAAAAGTAAACTTTTCAGAACATACATTGTTTTTGTAGATTTTATTTCACATCTTGTTAAAACAAAATAGAAAAGAGCAATCCTAAAATATAAAAAACTATAGGAAACAAATGAGGAGACAGTAAAGAAAATAGAGGAAGCCATGACTAGTCCTCCATGTGCTGCAAAGCAACATGATGCTCCAGTTAGACAAGTAAGGCTAGATGAAGAAGTTGTTTCCATATAAAAGAATATTTGAGAACCAAGGATGTGGCTCAGTGGTAGAATGGTTTCCTAGGATATGCAGGGCCACAGGATGATCCCGAGAACTTTACAGAGAATATGAATTGGTTCTCTCTATTCACTGCTGAGGAACTTAGAGCCACCATAGTAATCTAAGATCCTCTCTTTTCATTTTTAAATATAATATTTCTTTGACTTTTTAAAAATTTTTAAAAAAATTAGTGCCCCAGCCATGTGCTTAATATTGAGAGGAAAAATCCAACATAGAGTCTTTATCTATGGAAAATCAACACATTTTAGCAGTAGGGTTCTAAGTGTGCAGATGGCCGTGAAGGCAATGGTGCCTTCAGGGGTCAATGGCTGTGTAAAATCTAGTAAATCCTGCCTGTGGCCTCCCTTTTACTAAAGTTTACAAAAGTAGACTTTATAGCTCCTTACCAGTCCATTTTTCCTAACCATCAAATGACATATTTGCAAAATCTATGATGTTGGCTGGAGGTGGAGCTATAAAATAGACCTAAGCTTAATTGGGCATTTCCTGATTTGTCATCTCAGAAATCTCTGCTGTCAAAGGGGGCATGAATAGACCTGTAACCTGGAGAATGCTGGGGAGTTACCTCCTCAGACCTGTTGGAGTAAAGTCGAGGTAGTAAAGAATCATATTGACCAGTGAGACCACTGAGACTCATATGAAGACAAATCTGTTATTTTATTTAATATCAGTCATGCTATTGTAAGTATTAAGTTCATCTATGTAAGATATTTTATCAAGTTGGACATAGTGATGCATACTTTTAATTCTAGCACTCATGAGGCAAAGCCTGGAGGGCTCTGAACTGGAGGCCAGCCTGGTTTACATAGTGAGTTCCAGTTACACAGAGCGATCCTTTGTCAAAAACAACAACAAAAAAGAGAGAGCTTTAATCATCATGTTATGCTTTGTGGTTTTCATAAATATGAGTATAGGCAGAGAGAGATTCTGTTTTCTTTGTAGCTCTTGATTCTGCCCCCTTCTCTGGGGTCTGACTCCTACTACTTTGGTTCAGTACATCTTCTCTAGACTGTCTAAATTCCCTACCTCAGATTTACTCCTCAATACTTTCTGTTTTGTTTTTTTTTTACTGTTGCAAACTTCTCCTTTATTTTAATTCTTAATAAAAAGTTGGCAAAGAATGCCACCAGCAATCACACATGTATGTAAGTTCCAGTTTTGTTTTGTTTCTGATAGGGTGTTTAAGGACAATTCTGAATTGCAATTTAGTCTTAGATAATAAAGAATT
>LOJH01057185.1:0-10349 GCA_001685095.1 Ellobius talpinus | reverse complement strand
GGAAGGAAGGAAGGAAGGAAGGAAGGAAGGAAGGAAGGAAAGAAGGGCGGAAGGAAGGTAGGAAGGAAGGAATAAAAGAATGTTAGTTTCCTGGTTCTAGGGAGATATAAAAAGGGCACAGTAAGTATACAGAATTACATGGAGGAAAATGGGGAGGGACGTGTGTTGGGAATTATATTTTAGGTTCTGATTCTTTCTAAAGATTTTGTGTGTGTGTTTATACAGTCTATGTGTAGGTGCCCATGGAGGTCAGAAAGTGGGTGTCAGATCCCTTGGAACTTGAGGTTTAGGCATTTGTGAGTGGCCCCACGTGGGGGCTGGGATCACCTGATAGAGCAGTACACACTCTTAACCACTGCACTATGCTCTAGTCCCTAGGTTAGGAGCCTTGGTTTATTTGACTGCACAGAGTAATCTTCAAAAGACTTCTAGCAGCAGGTGTCACCCAAGCTTCCTCCCGACTCACAGGGAGGAAGTACCCCCAGTGAGAGTGTACACAGAGGTTACTCTTGGGCAATGGTGGACAACTGTTGTCTTTCTCATTGTTCAAATGACCACTTATGAATGATAATCATAGCTCATTGTTGTTCCCTCTGTAACAATAACTCTTGCTATCCATCCAGCATATCACAGATCACTGGCTAGGGAACAGTTATGTGATATTCACAACCTGAAGAAAACCACAGGGATGTGCAGTAGGGAGACTTTCACAAATTGCTTATTTTTCATGTCGGAACATACTCAAGATCTGCATCCAAATGATGGTCTGTGCACTTTGAAATTTTGACAGGCAGATACCATTTGGAGTATTTCTCAAGTTCAAGGGGCAGAGCTTTTCTCTTTTAAAGCACAGAAAAAGAGTTCCGGTGTAGCCTACTGATGACATGGACCCAAAGGGAAAAACCTAAGGCTTCATACTCAAAGGACATTCAGAAGTTACCCAAGAACAATAATGTTAAATCAAGAAAGAGAAGGAGGCCAGGACTTCAGATCCCAGAGACTGAACTTTATGGTGATATACAAGCAAAAGTTAAATTTGGAAGAATTCGACTCTGAAGTTAGCATCCCCAGAAAAAAACAATAGAAAATATTTAAGTACTTGCATATGTTTGTACACAAACAGAAAGAGATATAAACAGATCTTAATGAGGGTGGTAGACTTTAATTATCTCTGTACAGTAATTGGGAATGGTTTTGTTCTGATTTATTCCATAACGCTTACTGTGTTCTGTTAACAACGAATGTTTCCCCCTCACAGCCCATAATAGAAGGCTTTTATTGCACACTTTTTCTCACATCTGCTTCCCATTTAATGACCATTGTTCTGGTCTGTCAGAGCGAGAGGCTACACAACTTTCCAAATCTGCAAGATTAAGCAAATATTTTGACAATGCCTAGATTTTTGTCCCTTTTTTTTAGCAGAATAAATTAAAATTGGGGGAAAAGGGAAAGAAAAAGGAAGAATTTTCACTTAATCACCCATGAGGGGAGTTTTGAATGGAAAGAGAATACAGAACCATAGCAAGCGGCTACACGGACTTCTCAAGGCAAAGGGCATTGTGCAATTTTCTGTGCCAGGTAATTTAAGAGTCCCAAGAACGACACCTGAACCACACTGCTGTGGTTATAAGAAGCAATTCTAGACCACAGGGAGGTTATGGGAGGCTGGGCTAACCCACCTTGGGGAGGCTACAACTATGAGCCTTCATACAGAAACACCTGGACATATAACCATACATGTTTCCGTTTGTATACTTGCTATGTACTAATCTTCAGCCCTACAAATGGCATAATTATCAGGATGGTGGCTCTTCCCATGGAGAAGGGGAGAGCATTTAAGAACAGATTATTTCTATGAGACCTAGGAGAAAAAGAAAGAGTTTGGATGAAGGGACAGGGGAAGAACTCATTCACAACAAGCATTCATTTGTTCTATTAGCAACACAGGAGGAGGCATAGCTAAAACAAGACAAACACAATGAAAATGCAAAGAACGGAAGGTGGCCCTGGCCCCTGAGAAATGCTAGCTTCAGAGAGACAGTTGCTGCCCTTCAGAGCAATTCAGAAAACAAGGTAAAGAAAGATATCTCAAGAGACAGAGCAAGGTGAGTCCAAAGTCCAAGTTAACCCTGGAGATATAAGCCTCTTAGAAGGTTCTGGCAGGAAGCTGTTCTGTGAAGGCTGCAAAGCACCAGCCAGAGAAAATTCCTGTAGGAAGATATCAGGAGGATCCAGAATTCTGTCAGAGAGAAAAGGAGGAAGAGCTGGCCACTTGGGGCCATGGAAGTTAGCAAGGGAAGAAGGGACAGGGACTCCTGACTCTCACATGGGTTTTGTCTCTCAGGCTAACATGTACTTCAGGGATGGAAATGCACGGCAGGCTTTGCCCTTCAGGAAGCTCAAGGGCAAGTCTGTGAAGTTCATAGGCAATCTCAGGGAACGTGGATGGGAGTCCTGGCAGCCAGTCGCCAGACACTCCCATCACTGATGGGGCTACTTGAGGCTGTCGGCAGGGCTCTTCATAGGAGCAAGTCTGTGGCTTTTAACGAACTTCTCTAGACTCTGCCATAAAGCTTTTACTCTAGCAACAAGGCCTAAAAATTCTTTTGAAAAATGTGTTTGTATTCCCGTTTCTGGCACTTTCTAAATTTAGGAAAGGAACAAAAGGCCCAAGGCCTTGACTTAAATGTAGAAGGCTTAAGGGCTTCTCCTCCAGAGCAGAGAGATAAGAAGTTGTGGAAGTTGTAGACTGAAATCCCATGGCCATGCTACTCTCAAAACAAAGGAACAGACCAACTTAAAAAAAAAAATAAATCCTTGGGGCTCGAGATGGCTCGACAGCTAGGAATATTTGCTGCTGATGCAGAACAATCTGGTTTAGGTTCCAGCACCCACACTGCACAGCTCACAAATGCCTGTAACTCTAGCTCTAAGGGATCTTATGCCCTCCACTGGCCTTCACAAGCACCTGCACACATTCACAGAGACAAAAGCACACACACATATAAAAATAAAATAGAAAAACATATTGGTCAGTAGTAGGTCTCAGGGTATTAGTGTATTCACCATGCTTTCTAGATGTAGGTGGTTAAGGAATTAACTTTGAGAAAAATATTTCTACGGCCTGGGGTTATATATAGCTCAGTGGTAGAGCACTTGTCTAGCATGAATAAAACCTAGAGTTCAATCTTCTCAAACACACAGGCACACACACTCACACCCACAGGCTCACACATGAGCCTGCATGAAATCCTATTTTTGTCAGGAGGAAATGTGATAGATGATTTGGCTACAGGATTGGAAACCAGGCTCTCCCTGTTCAAACTCTAGCTCAACCACATCCTGACTGTGCAGCCCAGGGAAATGACTTAACTGCTCTCTGCATCGTTTACCTTATTTTCTACATCAGGCCATGATGGTGATGAGTAAGAACATGTGTACCTCGTGTAGTGCCAGGTATGTGGTAAGTGCTCCCAAAACATTAGCTGCTATTAAGCAAGGATCTATCCAAAAGTACGCTCAATGAGTAAAGCCAATCGAGTAGGAAGGAGGTAAGCAGAAGTCGATGTGGGAGAGTGAACACAGTGAGGTGCAAGCATCAAATGGAATCCGTATTAGGCATCCTATCATTGTTCTACCAGCTGGTCAGCACTGCACTGGAGCTGCATGGACATACTATACAATATGAGCTTCCTGTAGCATAATACTTCCTAACAACCCTCGCGGGTGCAGACCTAGCTTCAGAAGAAAAGGCAAAGCAAATGAACCACCAGGCACAAGACCCACCACCTCCCCTTGTAGGGATCCAATTAACACCAGTCTGAGAGAAATGATCCTGCAGTCCGGATCCAACTCATCGGACATAACAAGCACTTATGGAGCCCCTGTGGTATATTGGGAGATCGGAGAGATGCTGAGGGTGGCAAAAAGAGAAACAAGAAGGTGAGACCCTGTCCACAAGGAGGCCATCATCTAGAGGGAGGAAGAGGCTACCATTAAGGCAAGATCTCCTGAGAGGAGCACAGTGATATTAGTTGGAAGGACTCTGGTGGGGCCAGTTAGGGAACCTTCTCTGAAGAGCAGCCTGAGTAAGCACTGCCAGAGATCAATAAAGCCAGCCCGTGAAATGGTTAATGGCTTTTTCATTCACAGAAACAGCCCGGAGATGCCTGTGGGACCACCCCTGACTCTGCATGAACAGGCACGTGCTTAAGATGTGATTAGTGTTTATTGTAGCAGTAATGCATCACGTTCTGAAAAACAAGGGCACACATGTGTCTGTAATCTCCATCCTCCTCAAAGGGAGAAGGGATGCTGGACCACTTTTCAAAAGCACACTGCCCAAGTGAGCAGCAAGGTAAGAACAGCAAACTCCTGGTGGGTCAAAGTGCATGGAAGACTTGCATTTGTTTCAAGTAGCAAGACAGAAGCATCAGAAAGTTTCTTGGGGCTGTGGAGATGGCTTAGTTGGCAACATGCTTGCCAGGCATGAGGATCCGAGTTTGAGTCCTGGAACCCACATGTCCCTGTTATTTTCTCTGTCAATTTGACACAGTCTACAGTCACTTGAGAAGTAAGTCTCAATTTAGGGATTGCCAAATCAGACTGGCCTGTGGGCATGTCGTGGGGGTACTGTCTTGACTATGAACTGATGCAGGAGGGCCAAGCCCACTGTGAGTGGCACCATTCCTATGGCAGGTGGTTCTGGGCTGTGTAAGACAGCTAAGGTAAGCATGAGCCTGTGGGAAAGAACCTGCAAGCAATGTTCCTCCATGGTTTCTGCTTTAAGTTCCTGCCTTGACTACCCTCAATAATGGACTATGAGCTCGAAGTATAAGCTAAACAAACCCTTTCTTCCCCATATTGCTTTCGGTTGGAGTATTTTATTGCAGCAACACAATGAAACTAAAACCCTTCCTAAAAGGTGAGATGTGGCAATATACACTTTAGACCCTGGGCACTGGGAAGGTAGAGATCAGGGAATCCCTCGAGTCAATGGCTTACCAGCTTAGCTGAGTGAGGGAGCCTTAGGACAGTGAAAGACACTCAAAAAACCAAAGTGGACATACACATGTGCACACATAGACACACAGATTCCTATTGTTTCTGTTTGATGTGTGTACACACACACACAGACACACACACACACACACACACACACACACACACCCCTTTCTGCTTGATTCAATCTCTAATAACTTCTGCAGGCCAGCACAGGAAACAGGTATTGATCATAATAAACCACCACACCCACAGACACCTGCTCCAGCAGGTTGTAGTCTCCATGGAAACCCTTCAATAGAACCGATCTGAATTCAATTTCAGGAGTAATGAGAGCAGATATCTTCACACTCAATCAATCACTGTCAGCCACTGTTATCAGCCAATCAGTCATAATGTCACTCATCCACACACTTCTTCTACATCGTGGTCAGATGAAAACGTTCTGACAGCCAGAAGCAACATGATCAAATTGGCTCTTCATTCCTGGCAAGATGCCAATGACAGGGCACCACACTGTGTTTGCAAAGACAATAAACAGATAAGCCAATCAAAACACACTGGGAGTGGAATATTCTGGACAGCGACTTCAAGGATTACTAAAGATGCAGAAGAAAAGGATGGACTCTGAGTGCAAAGGTTCCTCTTGTTTCATCTCCACAATTAACTAGGACAAGAAAATAAGGTGCAATAGAGAGGTTAGAATATCCAACCAAAGCTGCACAGCAAATTGGTAGAAACCCCCAAACTAAATCTAGCTTCTTCTTTGTCCAGTGGTGGCACAGGAAGCCAAGCTGCTGTCATCCAAGGAGATTAAAAAAAAAAGTAGTGTTACATGAAGGGTGGGTTCTAGTCCTGCATGGGGCTCCCAGGGAAATCTGGGAAATCTGTATCTGTGGAAATCTCAGAGGCATGTGGGACTGTGTACTCTGAGGCCAGCTCAAACCTCTTTCGGACCTCCACCTAAGTACCCTGACTCTGAAGGAGCAAATACGACTTTCCGGTTCTCCTCAGCTACCAGATTCCTGGTATGAAGTGGCAGTTTGGATGAGTTAAGGGTAGGATTAGCAAAAACACAGGGATTGATTTCCCTAAAAATGCATGGCGGGGGGAGGTGAAACTTGAGGGGGAAACAGAAGATCTGCTTCTGAATAAAAAGAGAAACACATCTGAAGCTCTTGTCAACCTCAGCCAGGAGCTAAGTCATCTTGGAGTCCTGGAGGAAATCAGGCAGTGTCCTGGAGTCAGGTGGAGGGCTTGGCTGTAAACACAGGCTCAGCTCTAGGGATCCCAGGTCTCTCTGCATTTCCTGGGGAGTTTTTTTGTCTGTCTGTCTGTCTCTGTCTCTCTGACTCTCTGTCTGTCTGTCTGTCTGTCTCTCTCTCTCTCTCTGTCTGTCTGTGTGCATTGTGGGGATGGAATGTGCAAGGCATGGTACACACTACACAAGTGCCCAACTATTGAGCTAGGGCTCAGCCCTCTTGAATTTTGAGGCAGTCTCCCTAAGCTGTTCACTGCGGCCATGAACCCATGAGTCTCCTGTCTCAGTCTCTCTGAGGAACTGGCATGATAGGTATGCTGCACCCCCCCTCGTCCCCCGTCTGAGCAGTCTTATGGGCTTATTCCTTCTACTCTATTAGTGTTTTGCCCATTGCTTAGAGACAGTTCTCTGGGTGCCCATTCTTTCCTGATAAAATAGCCAGATTAATAGTTTAGCAGTGCTTAGAACTCAATGGGAGTGAGAACCTTGAAAGTGGTCACAATGCCGATTCTCACAGTGGCATCTCCAATAACACCCTGTGCAAGGAGCCTGGATATTAAGAAAGGGACTTGGGGTTCTGCCACACACTCTCTGCCAGTTGCCTTTGGAAAACATTGGTGACGAATGTTGTTTGGTGGGAGCTTTGCATTTTTTTTCCTGGTTGTAGTTTTTCTAATGACATCCCTATCATAACTTTTCTCTGCTTTACCAACAATGTTTTACTGCCTGTATCACATAGAGCATAAGATTAATTCTACGACCACAGGCTTATGCACAAATGATAGTCTTCTACCGGCTGGAAGTAGGCTTTACTTTATACAGCAGGAGTCTTTTGGGGCACCCTCATCTAGTCCATTGGCATCTGTCTGAGGTAGCTGAGATGCAAAACCAAAGCAAGAAGAAGAATATGAACTCGAGCCACAGGCGGTGTGGGTGTTCTGGTGGCGTTAACATTAGCCTGTGGCTTCTTTCCTCCTACCTCTCCTGCAGCCAAGGCTCAGTGACTCTTTCTGCCTTCTTGCAAAGTGCTCAAACCTTCTGTTTCTACCTATTGCTCTTTCCTCATCTTCCCTTCTTAGCCGAATTACTGTCTCTTAAATGAATGGTGCAGGACTTTTGATAGGCCTTGGGTAAGTGATAAGAAGCATACTGTGTAACTAAGTCACACACTTGATGAGCATAGACAGAAAACATTCACTATGATGTCCCGAGAACATGGGACTATGCCTAGCACAGACTAAGCCTTCAGTGAGTGTTTGTGGATTAGTGAGGTCTAGATGCCAGACAAGTAAAATCTCCCAGTCTGGATACTGTCTAAATGAATGAATGTAGAGCCTCAGTGTATACGTGAACCTATAAATACTCATTCAGACAAAGCTTCTTATCGACCAACATCACAGATAGGTATTATTGTTTACCCCATAAAACCCCAAAGCAGAAAGAGACTGCTCTGTAATGCCAGCTACCATTGCTGTCTCCAATTCATTCCATCGTTGATGACTTATGTGGAAATGTTACTAGAAGCTAAAATACCTCATAGAGGACAACGGGTGAGTGGAAGTGTGGGAGGGGAACCTGATGGGGAGGAGGAGCAGCAAGGCTCATAAAGACATCCAGCAACAGATCCCTGGATCGCCTGCAAAACCAAGACAATGTGTGTAAAGCAAAATATTTGCTGCCATTGTGAGAACCACAGTTTGATCCCAGGTAGAGTAGCACACTCCTTCAATCCTTAGAAGGGGGCGGGGGCAGAGACAGGCAGGTCCCTAGGGTTCCCTGGCTAGCCAGGTCTAGCCTAACCTGTGATCCCCAAGCTCAAATATCAAGGTAGATAGCACCCAAGGAAGCCAAGGTTATCTTCTGGCATATTCAAGCTTGTCTCCTCCACAGTCATGTGAACACAGGGTCACATGTACTCACACATCCATGTATGCCTGCACACAAGTAATACACACACACATACATTATCAAATAAACTGAGACAATTTGAAATTTCCTCTTTGTTGTCATGACCAGCACTGTCACAGTCCCACAGATTACTCAGTAATTAATGTAGCATCCCCGGGAAGTGTGCTGATCTCAAAGGTGGGAGGGGGGTCAAAGAAATCAACTTTAAAATTTCCAGGAGGCAAAGACAGCAGAGGAGGGATGAGCTCAGGGGCAACTGGCGATGCTTCCCATCTTTTAGAGGAAAGATTGAAGGAGGAGACAGCCAAGGATGGGAAGGGCAGAAATAGATGTGGGCTAAGCATCTGTTGAGAAGCAGATGCCTGGCCACCTCACCACACGCAGGACCCTCTTTGCAGCTTTCCACAGCCCTAGCAAAAACAAACCAGCATGCTGATTTTTACAGATGTGAGAACTGGGACTCAGAGCAGCCCATGCCTACATCCAAACAGCTAAACGACACCCCCAGTAATGTAAAGCCAAATTTTGAGTAAGGGCTTGACGCCAGCAAGTGTGACACTGGTGTTAATTATTAACTTCCATTCCAGTTGGAGGTCAGCGCCTCTATTCCTGTATTGAGAATATAGGGCTGGGTGGCTTACAACCTCACTCAAGGAGTCAGTCTGGCGGATCTGAGGCTGGGACCTCAAGTTCAGCTTTCTACTCTGGCCCCTTAACCTCATACCCAGCCATCTTCTGTAACAGATCTGGGACCTTTTCTCGCACTACAGATCAGGTTTTTGTTATAGATATGGGCATATCACAATATCATAATTAAAGTGAACATGTAATTCACTTTCCAAGCCTCCACTCACCTGGGAGCGATGGGGGTACTCTTCCTAGGCATGACCCAAGGGTAATAGTAATAACTCAGATCTGGTCCAGGGAATCAAGAGTGTTTTTACACTCCATTGTAATCACACACACACACACACACACACACACACACCATTAGATGTGGTTCCTGCCCTGTGCATGCTGGTAAGAGATCAGCTAGACTACAGTCATGAAAATAAGTCCTAACCCAGAGTGAGCCCGCCCCTCCTCCCACCTCAAGAGACTTTGCTTTACCTAACACATTTTCTTTAACTTGTTTTCTCCCTGAAGACTATGCATAATTGGTCAGCCACAAGAGATTAATTTGTACTTAGCTGGCTAAGCAGCCGCGTGATAACTCAATAGCGGATGGCGCCGGACTGGCAGCTCCTTTCCGGAGTCTTCCTACCCGGGCTTGCCATCCTTCCACCTCAGCCTGCTCCTCTGGGAACTGCTAGCCAGGCTCTTCGTGTACTTCATTTTGCTTGCCTGAGGAGTCAGAGCTGTGCTTGCAAGCTTTTTGAGAAACACTGTTATTCAGGAGATGAAAAAAGTACCAAAGAGATGCAGTCTCCCATTCCTTAGTCCAGGAAAGAGGATGTCAAGGTAGTGAGGACAGGGAAGTGAGCAGGGCAAGAGACCTAGAACTTTTGCATTCATTACTTTTTCATTGCTGTAAAAAATAACATATCAAATCAGCCCAAGGAAAGAGGAGTTGATTATGACTCATTGAACAGTGGTTGGATGGTGTAGTCCATCATAGTGGGAAAGGCAAAGTATTAGGGGTATGTCACAGCTACATCTACAGTCAAGAGCAGAGGGACATTAATTCTGGTGCTCATCTTGCCCCTCCCCTTTTTTAAAATCCAGTCTAGGATCCCAGTGCTACTCACATTTAACATGAGTCTTCCTATCTTAATTAACACAATCTAGAAATACCCTCACAGACATGCGCAGATATTTGTCTCCTAGGTCATTTCTAGTTTTTTTCCCTCAAGTTAACAACCATCATTAACTATAAAAACCTTCATCCTGTTCATGCTGTTTCCAGATATAGTCAGGCTGGGGAGACCAACTTAGGAGACCAGCTTGTGAGGGGCTGGCAAGGATGATGGTGGCAGTGGTGATTGACGATGGTGGTGGTGGATGTGGTAATGGTGGAGGTGATGGTGTTGGAGGTGGTAGTGGCAGTGGTGGAGGCAGTGATAGTGGTGGAGGAGATTATGGAGGCGGTGGCACTGGTGGAGGAGGTGATGGTGGTAGAGGTGGTGGAGGAGGAGGTGATGGTGGTGGTGGAGGTGGTGGTGGAGGTGGTGGTGGTGGT
>LOJH01057184.1:0-11589 GCA_001685095.1 Ellobius talpinus | reverse complement strand
TGCTCACCTTCCTAGACCTCAATGGAGGGGGGAGGACCTTGGACTTCCCACCGGACAGGGAACCCTGAGTGCTCTTTGGACTGGAAAGGGAGGGGGAGGGGAAATAGGGGGAGAGGGAGGAAAATATGAGGAGGGGAGGAGGTGGAAATTTTTAATCATAATATAAAAAAGATCCTGAAAAAAAAAAGATTAGACAGACTGAGACTTACTGATTGTGCTTCTGTATTTAGGAAAAATGTATACATATATTTGTAACAACAATTAGTGATAAAAGATGGAATAAATTTTAAATTAGCAGGGAGTAGGGTATGGGAGAGTTTAGAGGGAGAAAAGAGAGAAGAAATATTAGTCTCAATACATAAAACAAATATTTTTTAAAAAAATAAATAAAAGCATCCATAGTGGATTTAAATATAAAGCGGATTTAAATGTGATTTATGATTTTGCAAGCACTAAACCAGTTAATCTATAATATGCAAGATGGAATTTTTAAGTAAAATTTATAGGTTAAATTGCTTTAATCTGCAGATCCAAGCTTTGAAATGCCTCAGGATCTAAAACCTTATGAGCTTTGGTAAGAAATTTTGAAAACCCTGTGTCTAATCATATGTGATGTGTCAGAGTCAAATGAGATTACACCTAAAATATTGTAAGATTTATTTTCATGAAGCTAAGTATGCAAGCAAACATGGATTCATGTTGAGATTTAGGACATTCACTCAAAGCTACTTACAATTTATATATAAATATTAAAATGTCTGAACAAATTTGAAATCCAAAACACTTCATTATAGATAATAAATTCTCAAACTCCTTCTCAAATTTTAGCTCCTGATTAGCGCGTGATCATACAAACATGCTTTCCTAGCATTCCCAATCTGATAGGAGAGGATGCAGAATCCATGGTCCTCCTGAACTACATATAAAATGCAACTACATATCAGTAAACCAAAGGTAAATGTAGTAAAATAACTGCCTATTTTTCTCAAATCAATTGTAAGTAATATCAATTCAGCATTAAGTTCCCAACTTGTGTATGTGTGTGAAATAATCAGTGTATTTGTTAGCTCATAGTAAATAATGACTTATGTGAATGGATTTTAACTTATGAATATAGTTTGAAATTCTGTGTATCACTCATTCAATCCTATAAAAAATATCTTTGCCATTTAGAGGACTAAGTGTAAGCTACTGTTTTAGAATTGTTTTTAAGCATTCTCTGCAACCATCTACTTGCTGAGAAAAGTACATGTCAAGTGAGAAAGATAGCTATAATGTATTCATGTCCCTCTACACTCAGAAGACAAATCATTCTTATTCAAATGAAATCCTTCACTTTTTTTTCTGGCTCCTGTGTTAAAGAGGTATGCTAAGCGTATATGAATTCTCAAAGAACACTCTATTTTTTTCTTTTTCTTAGGATAAAGAACAAAGCAATGGAAGAACAGCAGCCTAAAATAAAACCTCAGAAAACAATTCATTGGAAATAAATGCGGAACATGGACTACTTTTTAGAGAGTTTTCATGTTCAGTTATTTATATTCACAACTCCTATGGCATTTTCTCTTCATCATACAGACTGTCCAATGTTCTCACTAACTTCAAAATTAAGAATTGACACATTTTATAATTACCTTATAACTGAAGAACTGTTATTTTTTTCCAAATTTGCTTTTTTTAAATTTTCAAGGAACAGTCTGAGGTATCAAACATTAAAAAAAATCTGTATCTGAAATCACTTGCAGGGTATGGATAAGACCAGATTATTTGCTGTTATAATGACAAATAATGACAAATTAAATGGGATCTCGAATGAAAGATGTTAAATGTGCCTCACCATAATACTTATAATACAATTGCACTAAGGTTCTTTGAAAATGTAACATTATTTATTATTTGTTTTCTACATTTAAAAATAGAATTATCTCTACCAATCCAGTAACAAATAAAATAAAATAATTCTCAATTTTGAGATAAAAGTTTACTTATTAATATGGGGCTATCATGGAAAGTAAAATAGCATGACATATTGAGGAATAAGCCAGAGCTAAAATTTCCTTACATTAGGTAAACAGCCAGAGAGGTAGGTGCTTGCCATGATTAATGTTTGAAATAGTAACTTTCATATGCATTCCTTCCAGATTATCATTCTTTTTTGTGTGGGAAGATTATGAATTTTCCGTTGATGAAATATCAAGTTAAATTATATAAAGGTTATTTAATTTATTTTACTTGTTATACCAGAAGCAATTAATTCATAAAATCAGGGATTGTGCTGATCTGTGCTTTGGGGACTTCTGATCTTTGGCTAAGTTGCCCAATGACTTTGCAGTTTTGACAAAGACATTCCATCATAACAGAAGTGTAAAAAAAGAAAGCTAGACATCTTATTAAGTACAAGAGAGAAAGGAGTGAGACAGTCTCCCCTTTTTGTAATGACCCCAATGACCTAGATACTAACTTGCAATAGTGGCACAGTTGGGACCAAAACATGGACATATAATTTTATCAATAACCTCACTAAAACCATCACTGAAATATAGGGTGTTTCAGCTATACATCAATTTGGATATATGTATAGAACCTGCATGAATTAGTTACATTATTGTTCTCATGTTTTTCTTACTGTTATTTTTATTAAATATCTCATGTAGGTAGATCAGGTGGCCTATTGTTTCTCAGTATCCATGGATGAACTTGAATTGTTGTCTGCTTTAATCTTTGACACAAATAAAGGGATACTTGGCACATGCTACCATACCTGATGACCCACAATTTTATATAGTAATTTAGTTGGAGGATACAATAAGATATGTGCATCAACAAGAAAATATCGAGTCTAATTCCTCAGTGGAAAAAATGCTTGTCACCAGTCTGATGAACTTAGTTTGATCTTCAAAACCCAAATGATAAAAAGAAGAATCAAGTTATCCTTAGACCTTTCCACAAAAACTATGGCAGCTCCATCCCCCCATCTCTCTCACACACACAGATTCACACACCTGCCCATATATCCACACACACACACACACAAACTATGGCAACACACACAAACTATGACAACACCCACACATGAAAGTGTTTTTAATGAAAATCATAATGTTGTCAAGTCAGATGGCTCAAGTTGGAAATGCAATTTTGTACTCTTCTGACAACCTCAGTTTATCTGGAAAGGTTAATATCTGGTAGAACGAGACTATGACTCCAGTGAGCTGTCCTTCGACTTTCACAGGCAAATACATATCATGGCATGGCAGATAGAGACACACAAAATCAGAAAGTTATAAAAACAGAAAATAATAAAATGTCAAAGTATTTATAAATAAACAGTAAACAAATTATTAATGTAATTCAGTTAAAATGACAAAATATATAGTGCTTGACACTAAGACTTTCATTTAATAAACCATGTTTTCTGGAAGCAGCATTGTTTACCTATAGAGGATGTTTTGCCTCCCCCAACTAGCTTACCAAATGCATTAGAATTAGAATTTACTTTATTAAATAAATACTTTAATGTATGAATCCTGATAATATAAGAAAAAACAAATGTATTAGACTGTAAATTATACAGAATATATTTATAAAATCATATGACTTCTTTGAAATATAAGCACTGTGAAATTAACATTAATCAACTCTACAGGAATGGTACAGTATCCTGGGCCTCTCTCAGATAAGCAAATTAAATAAAATTCATATTTTACTATATATGTTGTAATTTCTAGTAACAACTTGAAAATTATAGTTTCAATTTATTTTTCATAAACTGATTTAGTAAGTTATTTTAAATAAAATTGAGATATTGTAATTGACTCCCAGCATAAAAGAAAATTATCCACCTCAATTTTAAATATTTCCTGTTGTAAAATAAAAATTAACAATATAGTCTTGAAATCTCACTTCTCATTTTCAGTTGTATTCCTGTATAGGAAACAGTATTGATGTTATCTTTCCTATTTTATACAAAGTATCACATGGATATCTTTAAGCTGTTGCCTAACTGCAGTTTCTATGTGAAATGAAATCACTTGTTTAGTTTTATTAATTAAAACTCTACTTTTCTTTATTCCTATAGTATTGTGCTACAATGATTCTACATCTAAAAATTTCTTACAATGTTGATATTTTCCCTATTAAAGGAGAATTTGTGTGTGTTCTTAGCTTCTTTAGTGGTCATAGACACAATGTGATTCTGAAATTAAAAACAATCCATTATAAAACTGGATTCTCAACATTACAATTAAACTCACACTAACATAAATCTCTGCAAAGATACTTTGAATAATCAAATTGTTTTCACATATTGTGAAAATACAAAAATACAAAATTGCTTATAATGTTCATGAGTTAAATTATTTATCTATGCAAACTTTAAGTGAAATATAACTTAAAGAAACTGCACCATTTTATTTTTATGTATTTTTTACCACTGTTTATATTGAAGCAAAAATCTTTCCTGGTTTCTCATGTCATATCATATCACCTGAAATATGTCTTTTTCTTTCTCTTCTGGATATTTTTTCTCAAAAATTTCTTGTGCTGTTCTCCCTAAAGTCTTCCTAAAGTGCCTCATTATTTTCTCCTATCAATAAATATGAGAGAAAAAAAGAATGAAGTGTAATAGATAATCATTGATGGAGATCTACATAGGTAGCTCTATTCTTTCTATTCATTTCCCTGTTCTATTTATCTAGAATTTTAATTACACACATACCTCATGTCCTTGTTTATCTTTTACAAACAATTTAGCTTGGCTTTGAGGAAGACCCTAGAAAACAGCATGATTCTATCAGAATACTGAGAAAATTTTAGATGGGACAATTACTGGCTAACATTCATTACAAAGGAGTTGGATGTTTTAAACTGACCTCCTGTTTTAATAGAGCAGAAAAACTTGGCTCACTGAATAAGCTAAGCAGGGCTCACATAGGCTCATAGGGTCTGAAGCAGCAAACAGCGCTTGCACCCCGCCCTCTGTGTGTAGGTTAGGGCTGCGAGTTTGGTGTTTTTCTGGAAATACTAACAGTGGGCAGGTGTGTCTCAGACACTTTTGACTATTCTTGAGACTCATTTCCTCCCGTTAGGTTGCTTTGCCCAACCTCGATATGAGGACTTTTGCCTTTACTTATGGTGCACTGTTTTGCCACGTTTCTTTGGTGTCTCTTTCCAGCCTGCTCATTTCTGAAAATAAGTGGAGCTACGTGTATCTAGGACAGTGGGGAAGTAGGGGAGATTTAGGTGAAGAAGAAAGAGGGGCAACTGTGGGATGTATTCTATGAGAGATTTTATTTAAAAAAAAGCAAGTACCAAAATACATTAGTGGTAAAACAAAACAAAAGAACAGTAGAAAATAAATAAAAATAAAAGAAAAAAATTCATAACATTAACTCAAATCTCAATTACTGGTGCAGAAAACACAAGCTTATATAGGACTACAATTCATTTCAAGCTTAAATCTCATACCTAAAAGATATAAGCATACTACTAAATTTGATGTTTTATAAGTAGGTATGCCTTCAATATAATTCATGTGGTTATGAATGCAGACACTAGAAGGTTTTTGAATATTATAAATTTTCAGTACATTTAATAATATCCTTTAGATCAATAGTTTATCGAGAATCTCACATTTCATCCATAAAATTATGAAGTGCTAGCTCATTTATTTCAGGGCTATTTAATTCCTTACATAGATACATCTTAGCTGATTAGCTTTCCAGTTAATATTATTTCTTTTATGATTTTGTTCTTGGAATTTAAAGTTGATATTCATTACTGAGGGATGCTAATGGAGGATAACACTATGGAAAATCTCTGGCCAACATCATAAAATGCAGATATCAATAGAAACAAATTGTAAAATAAAAGGACGACTCACAAAAAGGAAAAAAATCTTTACGGCTGTGATTGGGAGAGGGAAGTAATAGAAAACACACATAATTGCAAAATTTTAAACATCAAAGAAGCAAATAATCCAATCAAAGGTGAGCTCATTGAAAAGTCAGTTCTCAGAAGAAACACAAATGACTGATTAGTATATTTGAAGTTCTCAGTACTTTTAACAAACAGGGAAATAATAATTAAAATTATGTTCGGTTTTCTTCTCTTCATTCAGAATAGCCACTTAAAGAAAATAAAAGGGACAAGAATTTCTGCCAATGATATTGAGAAGTGCTCGTCCATGATCTTGTTATTGGTCTTTGGTTGTGCTTAAAGCCTCAAGTAAATCAAACAATTATCTAGTGGAAAAGCATCAATAAACAGACACAGAATATACAGCGTAACTTTTCAGTGTACTTATTTTGTGTGACATAGAAATTGACTGGTAGTCTAAATAGACTTCTTTAAGAGCAACAGTTATTTTATTTTCAGAAGCTTCCAAAATAATTTGCATTTGAAGCTCTGCATTTCTTGTGATTTACATTGCCGGGGCTAAATTACCTCCTCTTTGCTATTATTAATATGCACGATTTCTTTTATATACAATACAATTTACATTATCTTCTGAATATTTCATTTATATTCTTACTTCAAATACTTCTTAGATGGCTTCTCAGTAAAACTCTTGCAGTTATCATTTTGGCTTTGGGACATGTCTCCTTAGGGAAATGGCTTGCTCTGCAGGCATGAGAATATGACTCCAGACTCCCAGAGCTTACATGGAGCAGATCACATTAGCACAGGGCTATAATCTCAAAGCTCTTTTGGCAAGATGCAAGGAAGAGAAGGGAGAATCCTTTGTGATTTGAGATCTGGCTGCCGGTGTAGACAATGGCAATCAGGAAAGAAATCCCGTCTTAAGCATTGCAGAAGGCAAGGACTACACCTGAGGCTGCTTTCCAGTCTGCACAAGCATGTTGTGATTTGTTTTATACTAACCTTACGTTACATTTGAGGTAATGTCTCACTTTCATTCCAAATTACCATTGAACTCACAGGATAGCACATGTTGGTTTTGTATCTGCAGCAAATTTTGAACCTTAACTTTGCAATTGGTAGAATTACAAACATGTATGACCACACCCATCTGTTATTTATTTGTGTCTAAAACGATCACTGGTACATTTTGAAGTCTATGTCATTATGTTATGTATATGCAATACAGGGTTAGTACTTCAAAATTTAAAACTAATTTGCAAATGATTTCTGCGCTTCCACTAATTCTTAATTGCTGAAACTACTGAAAGTTAGGCTTCCATGAACCTAGGCATAAGGAATTGGAGAGATTTGAGTGTATATTTCTCATTTTTTCTTCCAAATAGTAGTAATTGCCTTTTGAAAATATCCAGGTCATTTTTGCTTGCATCTTTTTTCCTTTGGAAATAAATTCTTATCTTGGAACCTTCTACAGATTTGGTGACACTCTCCAAGCATCTTTGTAGCTTGTCTACTTCAGATGGTCTTCCAGAATTTCTTCCAATTTTCAAATTCTTTAAATTTTTATCATTTATTCATACTTATTTTCTCATTGTGTGTCCACTAATACCATCATTTGGAGAAAGTGTGGAATAATTGGACTGTTAATTTGTGTTAGTGGTGCTTGTATTTGCTGGCATATTTCCTAGTGCTTATTGAATTTTTTATTATAAGCACGGGGCTATTTCTGCTAGAATTTACTGCGGTCTCAGTTGATGGTGTAGCCCCCTCGAGAGGGATTGGGTTGTTTCTCCCTTTTATTCCAGGCATGTTTCAGACTTGCCAAGTTACTTTTATTTGTTTCTTAACTTAAGAGAATCTAGAATGAGACATTAACATTAGAACCAATTTCATATTCATCTGAGTGAAGATACTTATTCTTTCTTAGGATGTTTTCTGTCTCAATATAATGAGTCAAATATATCAGATTTTTTTTTCTTTTTGGTATGAGCTGATATTCTCTCAATGTTTGTCTAGTCTACAATTTAAAAACACCTAAACATTTTAAAAACATTAGTATAAAATCATTCCACATTGTCTTTCCTAAATCAGTTTGCCATAAATTCTTTTAAATCTGATGAATTATTACCTAAAGCTTATTTCTTTATACATAGGAATGTTGCTTTTATAGCATCTGTCCTCTTGGAGTCTCTCCATTCTTCCCTCTTGCTGCTTTTTCTTCCACTGTGTCTGTGAGTGTTCATATACACATGCATTTGTGTGCCCCACCCCCCACACACAAACACATACAGATAAATATTACCTGAGTTTGTTATTTAGCTTTGCCATTCAATTAATTGAAAACAAATAAGGTAACATCAATTTAAGACATTTTTGGAGAATCTACATATATAATTCACTACCTTGCTAGCTAACATATTCCAGATATATTTTAGCAATTGTTTTCTCATAAGAAAACTAAAACATCTGGACCAAAGTTAAATATTTTGCACCACACATTATTAAAACATATCATATGTTTCTTAATATTAATATACATATGCTGGGAATTATATTTTATTTTATAGTCTGAATATTATATAATTGATAGTATTAATTTCTCATATCCCTCTTTGAATTATCTTCCACATTCTTCTGAATATTCAACTATAAAATTGTCCTTTTATATATGAATTTCTGTTTATATGTGGTAGTCTACCTATGAAAATTGCCTTTAGAAAAAGGGAATACTGTTTTAATAAGAGCCTTAGTGATTAGATGACACTATCCTGAACCCCACATAAGACTGACATAAAGAATACCAGTCAAATGAGCAAAGATAATTGTTCTTAATGGAAAAGTTTATGCATATTGTATTTCTTTTTAAAACGGCTTTTATTACTGAGCATCAGGATAAAACTGACAACTATAGTAAGAGATGCACAGGGATAGCTTTGTGTTTCTTTAATTCTATGAATGATTCAGTTATAGTAACTGAATTAGAATCATATACTATCCTTGTCTAAGAAGAAAGCATATATAAAACATGATATTCAGGATTCCATCATAAAATAGTTTAGAGAATCTTGAAATGTATATTAACTTTTAGTTAATTCCTTTGTTTAGAATGTGTAATTATGCTTATAAATGTAGACAAATGAAAATAAGAATTTTATTTGTATGAATAAGAGAACTGATCGAATAGCAGAAAAAGAATTGATCTTCAGAAAAGTACACAGTGTCTCAGAGATTTTACAATATGGTAATATGATATTGGAATTTACCATCTATATTTTATAAAACAATGATTATGTGCATCAAAAATTGCTTGACAGATGTTTAGAGAATAGTCACCAAGACTGACTGTCTGGATTTGATCCCAGGAACCCACATGTTGCTCTCTGAAATCCACATGTATAGACATACATGTACAAAATCTTGCACATATATGTGAGTACATGTATGAGTAATACATTTTAAAGAGAGTGTGGAGAGACACATAAATAATCTTAAGAGAGATGAATGATTGGATATGATTTAAATATTGTATTAATGGATAAAATGTGAAGTAATATTAAAATAAGAGTGAAATAATTTCTATAAGAGGGTACTAGTAGTTAAATTATAATGACAACAGATTATTATTGAATTATTATTATAATGAAAACAGAAACAGGGGAATTTTTCATTATAGACTTTCTAAATATGGCTCAGAAGAACACTTTCAAAACCAAAAGAACCAGCAAACTGTTTTAGCATTCCTTTGTTTATGTGTATCTTCACATTCTGCTTGCATGTTTTATTTCACAAATATTTCACAAAAGTAATTTTACATTAAAATTATCTAAACAGACACATCTACGAGGTAAGTCCAGTAATTTCATAGCTCCTTTCCATGTACTTGTTCCTTATTTAGAGCAAGTGGGATGGGGTCGAGTTATGTGTTTTATGGTGAGTACTGAAAGTAGAAGAAAACATGAATAAATAACTTAGTCCTTCCATTTTGTTTTGGTCTAAACCCCTGTGCTAGCTGAGTTCTCTCTCATTCACCATAGGTCTTATTCTAATATACCACTATAATAGAGCTATAGATGATAGTGTCTAAAAAATGATGTTGAATACATATGTCTCACGTACTAAAACTATAGAAATAAAGATTATTTACAATGTTTGATAATAACACACAACGATACAAAGTAAAGCTAACAAAAAATAAGGCCTTGTATCATATATTATCTATATATTTACAATTTTTAATTAAAAACAGTTTTATTAAAATGCAAATTCATATAACATACTAATTACCTACTTAAGGGGTCTAATTGATTTGTTTTTAACATAGTATATTATTCATTTTAAAAATATTATAAAGTTTGTTTCCAATCTTTTTAATACTATAACATACAATTTGCCATTTATATCAGTCCAAGTTCTCTAGAAGAGTAGAATTAAGAAAGTATGCATGAATACACACACACATGCATGTGCGCACACACACATTTAAAAGGAGATTTCAGTGAGTTTACACAATTGAAAACTAGATGGAGATAGTACAACAATGACTGTCTACAATCTGCAGAGACATAAGAATCAGTGCATACTCTGTCTAAGGATCTAGAAGCCTCAGAATAAGATGCACCAATGTTGCAGCCTGACTCTGAGGTTTAGAAGCTCACTGAGAGCCAGGTGGTGGTGGCACATGTCTTTAATCCCAGCATTCAGGAAGCAGAGGCAGGCGGATCTTTGTGAGTACAAGGCCAGCCTGGTCTACAAGAGCCAGTTCCAGGACAGGTATCAAAAGCTACAGAAAAACCCTGTCTCGAAAATAAATAAATAAATAAATAAGCAAAAAAGCGCTCACTGAGAGGTCATTATCATGAAAGGACTTTTGAAAACGGGGAGGCTGGAGTCTGATATTCATAGGTGATTGGAACAGAAAATTTACTCAAGAAGATTTTTGAAACACACACTGGATGGCTCCTTCTTTCTACTTTCATTTCATCTCTGCTTGTAGTGTATTGGACAATAAATATGACCAATGTTCAGGGAGCATTTTATCCTGTTAGCTGTTGTTCTATAAGCCAATCATGTCTAGAAATGTTCTCATAGACAGATTTAGAGGCATGCTTTACTAATATCTAGGTGTCTCTCAACATATCTTTAACTATTTCCTGCAGCATATACAGTGCTCAGCAGCAATCATTCAGTCACATTATGGTGTAAACATCCCCCTCGTCCAGCTGTGACACACTTTTCATGTTTAAAAACTGAAATATTGCACCTATAAACAATAAATTCTCTTCCTATCCCCACTCCAGTATCATTAATCAGAATTGTACTTTCTATGTATATGTGAACCCTATAATCCTCTACTTGTTATCCAATACCAAGTGATCACACAGGTAATCCTGTACATAGAAGTAACATTATATAGATAACGGATGCTGAATTTCTATGATTAGATGTATGGAGACAGACATACATGTAGATGTGGTACTAACATATTTTCGATTAGAAGAAAAGATTGTTGGCCAATTTTCATGACTTTTCCAGACTAGTTGCATTGATTAAGAATTTGGAAGCAGAAGGAGAATTACATTGGAGTTCCCGGGTTCATGTACTCATTATTAGTGTATGGTTTATCCTTGAAGAAGACATTGTCTCTCACACTTGAAATGACTCCAAAGATCCTCAAAGACAGACCATACATATCAGGAGTCTCTTGTAAAC